>CBVK0101727031.1:0-11687 GCA_900067695.1 Picea abies | reverse complement strand
CCCTTCCTTCCACCCAAGAATATATGAGAGATAATAAAACTTTACTTTAAATTATCACCATCAACCAACCATCGCATAGAACCTGATAATGCTTCTCGAGGCTTCTTCAACTTCTGCAATTCTTCACTTCTTGGATTTTCTATGAAGACGTTATGACTATTTTACCCAGAACACCTGTTTAAGACTAGCTTCAAGACTAGTCAAAAACCATATCTTACACAGAGTATATCTCCAAAATTATAGAGAATAAAGAGTTGAAATGTTTACCACACGTACCTATATATGTCTTCTCAATAGCATACAAATTTCACCATATGAATCATTCTATAAAAACCGTTATAGCGAAAATTGTAAGATGACCTGTAAATAACATACCTTAGAACACATCACCAAAAGACTTCATCCTCCCTTGAAATTCGCCCTTCTTTACTTCATATTTCCTCTGAAATTCAACTTATATCTCCTTTTTCATTAACAAAATTGTGTGTTTTTTAAAATGAATGTATAATGATATGTATTTATACCCTTTATGTTACTTCTTTTTAACATTAGGTTTGACATGTAGTTTTTACTTCAATTCACATTGTCATCTTCAAAAATTCATTTCTCCTCAATCATGAGGATCCACTTGACATGCCACATACCACCAGAAGCGCCATGAATTATGCTATCCATGCATGGGTTTTGTATATGCATGTGTAATTTCCTTCATGTTTATCTACTTCGATCAACTGTGGGGTCCAAAAGCCAATGGCTAGGGTTGACATCAATGACAACAACCAATCTTCCAACAAAACTAGTCTCAAACATATGTTCTTGGTAGAAGTGACATATCTGAAGATTTGTAATTCCAATCTGAGTGCCACCACTTCTTTTAGAAAGAAGATAGACCATATTATTTTAGTTAAAAATTTCAGAATCAACTTTGAAATATTGGATACATGGCATTCCATACAAGTTCACTATCCGGGAAAGGATAAACATCAACAAGTTTTGTGAAAGTTACCATAACTTTCACTTGGCAAATTAAATTTTGGTTAGACCCATGGAATTACAGAGAAGAAATATAAAAATATTACAATCCAAAATTTTAGATTCAGAAGGGTCAAAATTTCGAGGATACATATGGACAAAGGTCGACTCTCAAGATAGTCTCAAAATTAGGGTTTTAAAGATACATCACTTACAATTGACATAACTTTTAATTGGAAGATCTGTTTTTAGTGATCCAAAATTTATGATAAAGAGAAAATAAATGAGCATTATTATTGTTATTCCACATGGATAAGGGTGTTCAAAGATTGCTACGCGAATTAAACCTCCAGGAAACTCACACATAAAATATGAAGAAAGTTAAGACTTAGAAAATAGATTACCTGATTGAAGAACCAAGTTGATGAAATGAGTGGTAGTATGTTGAAACTAGTTGACTTATCACGTTCTCATGAAGGCCTTAAAAGGGAAACAAAAAATTTGATGGATCAAAAGAAAGATAAAATGGAAAATTTAATGAATCAAAGGATATATTCCATGAATCAAAACATGGATAAAAGGATGGAACAATTACAAAATTCCGTTTTACATAAAGATGAGAGATTTCCTAAAGGAGATATCAAGACATAGGGAAATCATGAAAATGTGGAGAAAATTCATCAACCATAAGAAAACAATCACATACTAATTGTAGAACATGGAACACAAGGTTTACGTGGAAACCATTTTGGGAGAAAACCACAAAATTTCTCTTTATAATTATTTGTGGGCACCAACTTACTATTACAAATATTTGTAGGCACCAAAATACTAGAGACACCAATCCCCACTAGTACAAATCTTGGCAGGCATCAACCTACTCTAACAAATCTCCGTAGACACCAATCTACAGGAGACACCAATCCCCACTGCTAAGCACCAACTTAGCAAGAGACACCAATCTCTTACAGATCTTCGTAGACACAAATCCCCACCTCTAAGCACCAACTTAGCAAGAAACACTAATCTCTTACATATATTCGTAGACACCAATCTATTGGAGACATCAATCCCCACCACTAAGTACCAACTTAGCAAGAGACACCAATCTCTGAGTTGCACCAACCTTCACCAAATCTGCTATCTCTGCCTTCACTAGGTATGCTCATTGCTTCTGCCTTCACCAGGTCTTTTCGCTGCTTATGCCTTTACCATGTCTACTCACTGCTCCTGCCTTCACTAGGTTTGCTCACTACTTCTTCCTTTACCAAGCCTAACCAAAATTCACATTTTCAAATGACAACTTTCCCAAAGCTTCTTGTTTTGGGTCTCTTTCGAAGAAAAAACTTGTACACCATGCGACATATCCAATTTTGCAAATATGATTATGAAAATTTTACCTGAGGTTATTCTATATGTCTTCCCCATCTCTGCGAAATCTCACGGTCTGAAACATCCGAGAAAATAAGTTATAGCAAAAGTGCCAAGCTGATTTGTTTGAAACTGATATCAAGAGCATTCAAGAACCCTAACTTCCACATAGCATATTTTCAAAATTATAGAGAACCAACATCTGAGATTTTTACCACATGTATACCAAGATCTTTCCTTTGTTGCTGCAAAATCTCAAGGTTTGAAACATTCCAAAAAATAAGTTATAGAAAAAGTGTCAAGCGAACATGTTTGAAACTGATATCAAGGGCATTTAGGAACCCTAACTTCCACATAACATATCTATGAAAATATAGAGAATCAACATATGATATTTTTACCATATGTCACTGAAATATCTCTTCTATCTCTGCAAAATCTCAAGGCCTGAAACATTCGAGAAAATAAATTATAGGAAAAGTGCCAAGCTGACATGTTTAAAACTGATTTCAGGGGCATTCAGGAACCCTAATTTCCATAGAGCATATCTTTGAATGTATAGCAAACCAATATCTGATATTTTTACCACATGTACACCGATATCTCTCATCTTACTTTGCAAAATATCAAAACATCCCATAAAATAAATTATAGCAAAAGTGCCAAACTAACCTGTTTAAAACTGATTTTAAAAGCATTCAGGAACCCTAACTTCCACAGAGCATATCTCCGAAAGTATAAGAAACCAACTTCTAATATTTTTAATACATGTACACAAAGAACTCTCCTTTGCTTCTTCCAAATTGCAAGGTCCGAAACATCTTAGAAAAAAAGATATCGCAAAAATGCTAAGATGATCTGAAACTGATTTCACAATTCAATGTTTCATAATCCATTTTTCACACACTCACTTTCTTTCAATGCTTTCTCTTTTTATACTTTTTCATAACCCTCCATGAAGGGACATGTCCCTTATTTAAATAATTAATTCTCAATACTATGGAAAAATACCCTAAACCCATGGGTTTAAAACCACCATTTCACTTTTTACTTTTTTCACATGCATCTCTTTTTTAATATACTTGTAAACACACACACACACACACACACACACACACACACACCAATATATATCTTTGAAATGCTGTGTGTATTGTAATGCCATAATATGACATTAATGACATGATTAATCCTTTGACATCACTGACGATAATTCCAACAAACAATTCCAAAAACCAAGTCTCAGGTTAAAGACCATTCCATAGGATCATTTCTTAAATCTATTTATAGGCACTTTAAAGGAGAACATTCAACATGAGGTGTGTCTTTTTGAACCTTGTAGCATCCCCAACCACCCCAGGCTGGGCCACGTCACACTACCTCAACTTCTTAGCTTTCAATTCACCAAACTGCAACAACCCCAACATACCATTGGACCATGCTACTCAAAATTTCACTACGTATTTTTTACTCTACACACAAGTCCGCACAATATCACATGAGGTAATGCGCTCAACCCAATTTGAGACGCGCCACACAACTTATAACAACATAAGCATCATTCTTTTTTTAATACAGTCTTAGGCAACAAAAGTAACTCAAACAACTGCGCACACTAGCATACTGACCACACAGTACCACTTACAACCAACTTGGCATCATGCACCAATTCTTATTTCACTTTGTGTGGAGTCTATTTCCCTGAACACACATACGAATTCCATACTCCTATGCATGCAGACTACTTTTCTGCACACCTTGCTACCCAATTCTCTTCTTGACGACTCATAACCAAAATCACAAGTTTAACTTAAAACACAAAGATACAATCAACTGACATATTCATGCACAACTACAGATATAGGATATAAATACCATATGTACATGTACAAACAACATTAAACAATACAAAAACAAATACTTATATGCAACTACATACAAGAATTATCCCAAATCAAGCATAGACAAATATGCACACAGTAAAAAAGACACGCACATAAGGAACATTTATCTTTAATTAAAGTCACCATCTCCATGTATGACTCAAACATTCATCCAAGCCATAGACTATGTCTCTCATAATCTTTCAACAACATGTCACCTTCGAGTTGGGGCTTAACTCCACTAGGGAAAAAGGGTTCCTAGCGACAAGCTAAGGTTTGAAACTCAACATAATTTCCCAATTCTAGGTGTCCGCTTCTACAATTATTTCACAATTCTTCATTCCCCACACACTTGTCACACCCAAGGAAGTGTGCCCCTTCTTTGCTCAACAGTTCTTCGACTTCCCCACTTTCCTTCCAAGGGTTACTCACAATAGGTTGGACATGAACTCTCTGAGCCCAACGTCTAATGCTCAACACACCAGGGAAAAATTCTCAGCAAAAACTCTCACTTGGAGAGAATGCTCATGGGTATGAAAACCACTCCACAACAACCAATCTCTCACCTAGAGAGTCTGCTCATGGTCTGTCAACCCGCCTCCTCGACAATGAAATTCTGGTTACAACTCCTTGCAAGTTTCTCTAGGAAGATAAGGTAATAATCATATTTTTCATACAGTCCGACGCCCTCCTACTGACAAGAGCCTCCATCATGATATCTCTCAAATAATGATTAATTCTCAAAACAATAATGCACCCAAAATACACTAAGACTAGCAATATATATTGCATGCCTTCCACTTGACACTTGTCACCTTCAAAAGTAGCTTTAAGCCACTTGGTGACCCATTCCCTACCCTCGGGAACATAAGATAAAAACATATCCATAACATTACACTTTTTGGAAATATTATTAAAATATCCCTCCCTTTTCCCTTTTTCGGTGGAGTAGGCCCCCCATCTATTTTCCTTCTAAGTCAGTCAACATGCAAAGATGCAATATTATATTAATATTCATGATTATTTTTACATGGATAGGTGTGTTGGCCTATCTGTGTCCAAGATCACTAACCTTATAATCTCATAGGCTCTCTAGCCTCAAAACATAGAGATTCATTCCCACGCACTAACCCAATTGTGCGCAACATAGTTTAATGTGCACACTTTCCCATATGCGTGTAACACATAGACTGTGTGCACCCTATCTTTGTAAAACTTCTTTGCGCACTATGCTTATGTACGCAACACCAAAACTAGGTGTCCTTGGATCACTAGACTAAATGTACATTACATTTATATTTGGTACCAATCAACTCACTAACAAAGGGTTCCAGATCAGGGATACTACATGAGGAATGGAGGACCCTGATTCCTGAGGAAACCATGACCTTTATGTGGAAAGATTTTAGGACAAGTCAATATTTCACCACAATTTATCAAAAGGGAAGGACTTGACCAGTTTAAACCTGGAGTTCCAAATCTCTTAAAAGTTTGGCGAAACCTTAAAAAATCTAGAGAAAATACCTTGACTTGTTTAAGTCTGAAATTAGACTGTCACCCTGGAAGAAACTAGTGTATTACGATGGGTGGATTCAAATTCGTTGATTTGGCTAAGTGCATGGACTCAAACCAATGTTCAGATCGTGCTTCTTTCAGAGTGGTTTAATGAGGTCATACACGAATTCCGATGGGGAGAAACCTGACTTGACAAGGACTGTCAATCTATCGGAGGGTGGCTAGGGAGAAATATGGATCGTTGTATTGAGTAAGATGTATGTCGAAGGATGGGTTGTCGAATTTCTAGAAGGAATATTGTAATAGGAGTATGCGAAAAGGAACTTCAAGGACCATAGATCCATTGTGAGGTGATCTATGAGATCCCAACCATTGATTTCGGCAAGAGTCGCTCTGAAGAAGAGGATTTGAAAAAATATAATCGACAATTTTCCTTACCCCTTAATTTTATAGTGACGTAGGATCAGATGAATGAGGATCGTTCAATCCATCGAGGGTGAGCATGGTTAGATTAATAAACTTAGATTAGTTTGTGGAGCCAGAGTAGAGATGCTCTGAGGGGGAAGGGACTCTGAAAGCGAAGGAGGATCGTTGATTGGTATGGGGGTGAGACTTAATATCAGTTGTAGGAATTGCAGGTCCCACTTTTTGGTATGGGAAATGTATGCTTAAGTGGGAAGTGATCATTGAGTGGGTATTAGACCTTGATGTAATCGTGACCGTCAGAACCCCTGGTACGAGGACCATTAGATATTGGTGAATGAACCGTTGGGATATATTCGTTGGAGGGGAGACCAACCTAGGTGGTTGGGAACTCTGATGGAAACGAGTCTGAATGGACACAAATAATTGATCTAAGGGATATGAGCAGGTCAGAACCTTCGATTTAGGGAATTTATAAATTTGGGAACTCTAGTAAGCTAAATGGAGAAAACTCCCCTAGGATTAACAAAGGTTATCGTAGTTTAAATTATGCTAAGATAAATCATTACTTAAATGATTAATGAATCCGATAGCAAGTCATAATAAAAAATAGGAAAGCCGACATTAGACTAGCCTAAGTAAGGTTTAGGGTGTCGGGTGTGTCATAGCAGCGAGGAGGAGATTTTCTAGACTCATCCCACACCTGCACTTAGAGACAACAATAAGACAATCAACGAAAGAAAGAAGGAGAAGAAGACCGAGAGGTCTACGTCAAACAATAAATTTCTTGTGTGTCACTTCTATAGGAAGAGAGACCATATCATAGATATTTGTTGGTATGAAGATACATGCTCACATTGTAAAAATAAATTCCATTGTGAGGCATTCTGCTGGAAGAAGAAAGACATGTTTTGCAAACCCGATTGTTTACAAAAGTTGAATGTCAAAAGGCTCATCCAATCCAACAACATACACAAAGGCACTTGCAGAGGAAGAGTATGACAAGAAATCCTTGTAGAATCCATGTGAAATTTTTCCACCACTGCAAGTTGAGTGGACATTGGGAAATGAATTGTTGATGAATTCACCCAGAGCTTCACCCTAAACACTGCATAGCTAGGAGAAGGGTGTGGAGAGTGAAGATTGAGGAAGAAGAAGATATTTATGCATCTCCAGTCCAAGTGATGGAAGTTGTCCAAGGAGAGCAACAAAACAGACAAGAAGGATAATAGGTTGATGATGAGAGTAGCCACAACCCAATTCTTGTTTCTGGTATTGCATTCGGAGAACTGCATCTGGAGAACCGAACTGCATCTGGAGAACCCCATCTTGGATTTGTGTCAGATATTGGTGCACGAAGGTCAATAACCATAGACAAGTTCTTGAGAACTCCATAATATGCCTTGCAAGCATGTGTAGACACCAGGGAGTTGTTTACATGCCATGAAGCAACTAATCCCAGCATAGGAATGAAATCACACATGAGGAGATGTTGTATGATGGTAACATGTTGGGGTCACCCTAAATAGACCAACATTTGAATTGGCTTCGTTGGTAGCTGAGATGGATTGTCTTCAATTCAAAGAGGAAGATGGGAATGAGTGTTGAGTCTAGAGTTTGGATTTAGATATTGTCAAATGAGACTTAACGAGAAGATTTCTACACTACGGGAACAAGAGAGCTAGGGTGATAGCTGAGGATCAAAGTCAATATCCATGGCTACCAGCCAAAGCCAAAGCTAGAGTTAGAGCTGAAGTCAGGAGCTAGCGTAAGAGCCACATTCCAGAGAAGCAGACAACACTAATCCAGATTGGTTTCCTAGATATTTTGGAGACCAAAAATCGTCTCAATGGGGAGATGGGATCTGAAATGGATCCATAATGAAGAGTGGATAATACATAGTATGTCCAAAACAAATTGAAATCAAAATGCATTATGTAAGCCACGTAAGACAATGCAATTTTACGTGGAATAAGCCAAATAACGATATAACTAAAAAAAAGTTAAAGAAAATAATTAAAATGACAAGGAGAGAAGGATAAGGAATGGGAAGTGAAGAGCCATGGTTGTTAGCCTTCCCTTACACCTTATCTCTCCCTATTTCTTCACTCTCACTCATATTCATAGGGCTTTTTTCCAAGGAGGAGGAGAGCATGGTAAATACTTGCAAACTTGCAGAAGAAGAATATACTGAGCACCATTCAACTGGTTTTCCCAATTGGGTTCCAGGGTAAAAATCATGTCTCATTGAGTTATTTTATTATGGCATGTTGTGGTTAAATTAGTCATTATATTTCATTGTAGTTTGTTGGTTATATTATTAAATGACTTCTTTGTATCTTAGTGAGGGGATGTAGAGTGACTGGTTGCATCTGGTTTTATTATAGTGTGTAAGAGTACCTAGAGAACAATGATTATGCATGTCAGCTAGTAATATTCACTATTGCGCATTCTAAGAATCCTTCCCTTACTCCTACAGATCCCAAACTTTGTATTCTAGTTGTCTAGCATAGCCACGATCTTACCCATTCCTATGTGCATCAATGACATTGTTGGGAGCGTTCTCTCACTGTCAAATGGATAGAACTTGTCTTGTTAGATGTTAGCCTTACCTGAAGTTCCCATCATAGCTCAAGGAGAGCCTACACATTGTTATTTTCTTCTTAACCTTGTCCATACCTCAAGGAGAGTCATAGTCCAACCATTTCCTCATATACACCATTGAGCGACTCGGAAAAGGGAAATCAATGATCATCCTTCTAGAGTCGTTGGTTATAAATTTCCTCATGTTTTTTTTTGTCCAAACCCATACTGGAAACCCTAGTCGAGGAGAGCTCCCACGCTTTGTCCTTTGTTGGCATGATCTCTCTTCTTGATGAGTCTACCACACACTCCATTTTTCTTTTTGGTTTTAATTGTGCTTGTAATCCATAGCGTGTGGGGAGACCCACATTCGTTGCAACAACTAGTGCGGGTTTTCCCACCATTTATAGCACTTGGAGAAACCATACATAAAAACCTAACCCTAATTTTTGAGTCACCAAACATAGTGTAGTGTAACATCCAAGGCAAACCAAAATTCCTTTGTTGGATTTCTAGAGTTGTCTATGTCCTCAAATTCACCTTTGGCATATCAAAACATTTTCTAGCATATCAAATTATACTCTAGCATATTAAAAATGTTTACCAATATATCAAATTCACCTCTAGCATATTAAAACGTTTATCAACATATCAAATTTGCCTCTGGCATATTAAAACGTTTTCCAAAATATTAAATTCACCTTTGACATATTAAAATGTTTACCAACATATCATTGGAGTCTATACATTTTCTTGGCTCTATCCACCACTTGTGCATTGTCAAAACATTGTTCTAGGCATCCTCATAATTGATGGTAAATTACTTTTATTACTCACACGTCTCACAATTGAATTTGACGTGAAATCCTAGGTTAGAAAAATAGTAACGTTCTACGTAGGAATGTTGTCCATTGAATGATTCTACATTGCAGAGACACATAATGATCAAAGATTGATGGGAAAAAAATATTAAGATTCATTGGTGTATGAAGGGTGACTAGGAATCTTCCATTAATTAAATGAGTTTAATTGCTACACAGATTAAAAGATTACTCAAGCTTGTGTTGAGAAAGATTTGTTCCATGATTCTAAGATTTTCATTAATGGGTGAGTGAGAGACTATGCACATTAGTATTCTATCACTAGTTTTTATACAAATTAAAGAGTGAGTTAGTTACTCAACCCATAAACCAATGAGTAATTGCACAAAGAATTGTATTGTGCACTGAAGACCTTTCTCATCAGAGACATAGTTGAGATAGAGTTCAAAAATCAAATTTCGCAAAGAATCTATGTTGGGAAGTTGAGTGGGATAGACTCTCGATTATAGATCGACTCTCTACTAACCTTTTATTGTGGATCTCCATCACTATGGATACCAAAAAAAATGAGCTAAACACACGAGTCTCCTCCTTGGAAACTCTATGTGATGAGTTGCATCACAAAATAGATCGCACCCACTCCTTTGTTGAGTACAAATTTGCTTATGTCAATTCAAAGCTTGTCGAACAGGACTCGGTCCTAGACCAATTGTCCCAACTCAAGGCAATGTACAATTAATCCAAGCATTATTAGTACTAGGACAAGCCATCCCAACCAAAGGGAGATGAATCATCCAATCCCATGGGGCCTCACTCTCACACATTTATTTGTGACCATATGACCCAGACATGGAATCCACTACCTAAAGTGGATCTTAACACATTTGATGCCTTTGATCCCACAAGTTGGGTCACTCATTTGGAACATTATTTTTCCATGCATGGAATCACCAATGACTTAATTAAACTTTGTGTGGGTGTCTTATATTTATATATTGAACGCTAGAAATGGTGGCAATGGAATAAGAACTCACGCCGATGTTATATTTCTTGGACACAATTTGGCTCATACCTCTATGAATGTTTTGAAACAAGCACTCATTATTTAGGTCGCCTAACCAAGCTTAAACAGTCTGGTATAGTTGAAGCATTCATCTCCACTTTTGATAAACTTTCCATCCACACCGAAGGCATGTCAGATACCTTATTTGAGGAATTATTTATCAGTTGTCTAAATGAAGAGATACATGCCCAAGTCTTAATGGATCTTCCTATTAATTGGTTGGAAGTCTCTAAAAGAACCAGGGAAGCCCAAAAGGTGGTGATTGTCCAAATAAAAAAACCATCCTTTATTCCATGTCCCCATCCCACCACTTCCTCTCCTTCCTCTCCACCCCTCAAGATCCACAAGTTAACACTCATGCTGAAATTTTGAAGTGCCAACTTAAAGGTCTCTACTACAATTGTGATGAGAAATATTTTCTTGGGCATAAATGTAAGGACAAAAAACATTTTATGGCCAATTTGGAGGAAATTTCGAATGATGAGGTTGAAGATATACCTCAAGATATTGTGCCTCTGCTCGTTGGAGATATTTCCCCCTCTGCTCAGTAGGATGTGGAATTCCTTCCTACTTCACTGGTTTGTCTAACGTGCAGGGGTCTATGGAAACCACTCCACACTATGTTAGAAATTAAATTGCAGAAAAGTAAGTCACACCATGCATTGACAGGAAAGTAAAGTGATGGAAAGTAAATCACACCATACATTGACATGAAAGTAAAGTATTGGAAAGTAAATCACACCACACATTGCTAGGAAAGTAAAGTGATGGAAAGTAAATCACAGGAAAGTAAATTGCAAAAATTAACCATAAATATTTAACAAGAAAATAAATTGTGCTTCATAAATACACTGTAAAAAAATTGTTTACAGAAAATAAACTACACCTCATAAATACATAAAGAAAAATTGTAGAAATAAATATTTATAGAAATGAATAAAATCACACAACAAGAAATAAAAACTACCTAACCTACGCAACACTTTGTTCTATTGGAGTGGGCCTTGCCTCCTGTTGTTCCTGAGTCTGTACTAAGGCTTAAAGTACAGTGTCAAG
>CBVK0101727007.1:0-19153 GCA_900067695.1 Picea abies | reverse complement strand
TATTTGTAATAAAGGAATAAATATATTTACATTTTAATTTAATATAATTCTAATTTAAAACTCTTCGATTAACACAAAAAATACTGGTTCCCAAGTTCCCATTTCTTTGATGTTGAAGCTCCCAAAAAGCTCTCAAGTTCCCAAAAAAGTTCTCAGTCAATTGAGGACTTTCCCAATTAGTTTTCAAGCTCCCTGAACTTTGGGAGCTTGAAACTTCAAAAACTTGAAAACTAGATGTTGAAGGATTCCTTTGCAACTGTGATAAATTCATTTAAATTTAAATTTAAAACATTAATAAATTTTATTTTAATTAAAACTATAAACTTGACTACAAATTTCTGTGAAATCTACAGGAAAAGCCTTACACTCTACGAACCAAAAACAAATAGTGTATGTGCTTCTTCCCCATAACTGAGACAAAACCAACAGAAGTTGTGGATATATAATGAATTGTATTTATAGTTTCTATTTATATGTTTATGTATATGTTTTGCATTTTGTGAGCAGATTTTGGGTTGATTCTATCCCCATTGGCTGTTCAAGAACAATGAAGAAGCTGTGGGTATCCCATATCCGAATAGTCGACCCATGAAGATCCTGTCCACCCTTTGGAACTGGGACAATTGGGCCATCGAAGTAGGATGGGTTGAAATAGATTGGGGTAAGCTCCGTTTGTTGCCTCTTATCAATCCTTTGAAGTGAATGCAGCGCGTCATCTGATTCATCTCCACCCTGTGCCAACAATTGGTGGGATCGACCCGAATTTCAAAGCCTAAATCAATATTAACTGGATAAAATTGATTGGGGTCGCAAAAACTACATGACTTAGGATTACTTTCACGATAGAGGGATGTTTTCTGCAATTCCAGCTGAATGTGCATTTAATCCTTAATTAATCCTTATGACTGATAACAATATTGAAGCTTTAGAGATTCATCCAGATTGATTAAGCTATGTTATAATATTTACTTGAAAATAATTGTAATGTAGAAATATTTTTCCTGCGGACAAAAGGTTGTTAACTCTGCCAGGTGTTTTATTATCTTTGTCATTTATTATACAATTTCATTATCTAAAGAAATCTAAATATTATCTTTTTCATTTAATATACAGTTTCATTTGCTTGCCAATACAGATGGATTTATAAAAAATATCATCTAAAATATAATAATAATAATTCCATGAAAACTGTATTTATGAACTCAGAAGCAGCTCTGAAATTCGGGAACAATGCGGTGTCTGCAGATTTATGCTAAAGTGAGTGTATATATACTGGAATATAAGGTCGAAGCCAGTATGAAGCATTGATGAAGCTCCTATCCAGAAAAGGTCGGGCCTCTTCATATGTTAATTCCTTCGTCCATCCAGACCGCATGGCCATGACAACACCGTCGCTTGTGCATTCGTACATTCCGTAGAATACAGTCGCCTGTGCATTCGTACATTTCATAGAGAATAATTAAACGAATCGACTATTAACGCATATTATTTGAGCGCATTTTGGATAAGACGGTTTAGATATCAGAAATGAATGTGTTTCTAATTTATTGCTTTTGGAGGAAGACTAAAAATATGAAAGTGTTTTCAATGAGTAGTTAGTCAAATTAAAATTTAAAATTAAAAGATAATTAATTGTGACATTACAAATAGGTGTACGCCTTTGACGTAATTAATGTCGACGTACTGGAAAATTTGGCGATAAAAGCATGAGGGCTGGAGGGTCAACGGAAAGGGGTGGCCGAGACTGCAGACCTGTAATTTTTGGTCTCCCAATCCGTATTTGACACGGGGTTATAAAAATTACCCGTTATTATTGACTTGCACTAAAATTACTTTTCAAATTGACCTGTAAGAGCCTAGAGTACCCATCAAAAACTCTTATAGGTATGCAATATAGCTTATAGGTATTAGGATTACCTACATATAATATAGGGTAAAGAATAGGCCCGAGACTTGGAGGCTCGAGGTTGGGTTTATAGGCAGGGAAGTGATTGTATAGAAGTAAGTTATAGGCAGGGAAGTAGTTGTATAGGAGTAAATGTTAATGGCTATCTCAACAACATCTTGCTCTCTGATCAGAATCCATTCAAGAACTTCTGGATCTGTTTGGAGAAGCACCACTTCAAACCCTTGTTTAGCATTAGCCAGCAGGTTGTCTATTCAAAGGATTTCTTTCTCATTTGTCCACAACAAGAAACACTAGACCCTGAAAAATCATTGTACAAAGCCATTCTTTCACACCTGCTGGTGGTTAGACTCGATTAGACCAATTTGACACTTATAAATCTGTATAAAATGTAAAATGACATGCATGAAAAACAAACACCTTTCATCAAAAGTGCACTTTACATACAAGGAAATTTTGAAATTCCAGGCCTGGCCGAGAAATGTGACATAGAGGTTGCCGGAAACAACGGGGCTGGAGCTCTAACAGCATCGCCGGCAGAAATTCGGGCACGGTAAACTATGGTTGCATTTGTTTGGGTTTTAGCGCGCGCGCCCAAAAGAAACGCTCTGGTACGAAGGTGTCAGATTCTGCCTGCGCTGAGTTCTGGAAGTGGTAGGACCCAAAATGTTCTTTATCACATGTCCGATGGGATGGGCAGTTCATCTCCAGATGAAGGGTGTCGTTGGTCACGACTCACGGGTTCCGTCGAGGGAGACGGAAACGACGGCAGGGGCCCGCTAGGGGACGTGGAAAGATAAGTTAGTAAACTCCCGGTCCCATGGAGATGAGGTCGGCCCCAGGGGACCCCTGAAATTGTAGCTGTCTGAAAAAAGAATCTCGGTCTTCTACTAGCTCTGGTCCCTGAAAACCATTCAAGAACTCCGTGAATCATCCTGAACAATGCGTACCCGGAAGAAATTGAGACATATCCCTGATCGGCTGTGACCAGGCATCCCTTCAATCGTTGGCGCAGCTGCTCCAGTACTCCCTCACCCCACTGCACTGCAGATCGTTATAGCCAACAATATGAAGCTCCTCCAAGAGCCTCAAATGTTCAACACCTTCCAGCTTGTTTAACGCCCAGAAGTAAGCGACATCTATCACTCGAAGATTCGTCATCTGCGACAACCCTCGTATCCTTTTTAGCTTCACACACCTGATAGCCCGAAACTTCTCCAAAGATGTCAACATTTCAAAATTTGGCAGCGTCTCTACTTCTGGACACTCGCTGATGTCAAGTTCTTGGAGGTTTGAAAGATCACAAAGCCCTCTTATTTTCTTCAGTTCGCTACAACCAATTAAATGCAGGCTTAATAATGTTGTTGGTAGTGCTCCAACGTCCACCAGACTATGACAATAGGAGATGTTGAGATACTTAAGGTTGGAGCAAACACCCCAAGGAAAGGATATCTCAGATATCTCTGTCCGAAAAAGGAGTAAGTATTCCAGTCGATACATCAATCGTCCTCTTATCGGATCTGTCAATGTATCAACTCTTATTCTCTCAACTTCTTCAAATGGCAGTCTCCTTAATGGACAGTCCCATATACTCAACCTTTGTAGATTGTTCATCTTCACCATGTTTGATGTTAAATAGCTTATTCCACAAGACTCGATGGACAACGTTGACAACTGAGTCAGCAGTCCAAAAGAATCGTGCAAACATTTCAATTTTTCGCAATGATCAAGCCGCACTGTCTTGAGACACCTCAGGTAACCAAGCGAAGGTGGCAGCACCTCTAAAGGGCTTCCTAATTCAAGAATTTCCAACTTGCTTAGGTCTCCAATACCACTTGGCAATTCCTTAAAGTTTGTATACGCCAAAACTAGTTCTTTCAAGGAGCGTTGATATGTGACTTGGGGAGGCAATACTTCTATTTTATGACAACCTGAAAGAATCAAGCATTCCAGCGTGATGATATTTCCAAGTGTTTTTGAAGAGAGTCCGAAAAAGGAGTAAGTATTCCAGTCGATACATCAATCGTCCTCTTATTGGATCTGTCAATGTATCAACTCTTATTCTATCAACTTCTTCAAATGACAGTCTCCTTAATGGACAGTCCCATATACTCAACCTTCGTAGACTCGATGGACAACGTTGTCAACTGAGTCAGCAGTCCAAAAGAATCGTGCAAACATTTCAATTTTTCGCAATGACCAAGCCGCACTGTCTTGAGACACCTCAGGTAACCAAGCGAAGGTGGCAGCACCTCTAAAGGGCTTCCTAATTCCAGAATTTCCAACTTGCTTAGGTCTCCAATACCACTCGGCAACTCCTTCAAGTTTGTATACGCCAAAACTAGTTCTTTCAAGGAGCGTTGATATGTGACTTGGGGAGGCAATACTTCTATTTTCCGACAACCTGCAAGAATCAAGCATTCCAGCGTGATGATATTTCCAAGTGTTTTTGAAGAGATTGTCAAATTGTAGCAATCGCGCAAACAGAGATGTTTTAGTCGAATTAAATTCCCAAAGGAATCTGGAAGCATCTGTAAACTGTGGCAGCCGGTCAGATCGATGTGCTGCAGGTTTGTTAAATGCCCGAAAGAATCAGGCAGGGACTCCACTGCTGAGCATTCTCTTAACTCTAGGTGTTTCACTAAGCGCAGTTGACAAAATTCTTCTGGCAAATATTTGAGATGAAGATGAATTACGTTCTGTGGCAAAGTCCATTGGAGAGAATCCACAACAATTTTCTCGAGGTGCTTCAATTGCCCTATAGATTTTGGAAAGTTTGAAAGCGGAGCAATAATTCTCAACTCTCGCAACTTCAGAGGTGCCTGCAGTGCAATGTTCACGTTTCGACTTTAGGTAAGAGATGTACGTACCCCTTCAAATGCGTTCAAATCCCTAATTTGATAGCAATAAAAGAAAAATAATATACGAACAAGCAGCTTTAACCTGAGATTCTGATGGCCATAGTATCTTCAATTTTCTTCCCTCCACTTGTAAAACGCTTAAATTCACCATTGGCATCCAGGAAGGCAGACAGGAGTAGGGACACTTATACCATCGTAACCATATCAGATTTGGTGATCGAACCCTTCTCAATATGCCTTCTAACATATCTCCCTCACTTGCAAGAAGTTGTAACTTCCTAAAGCAAATTTGTATATTTTCAATCGGCATGGACTGATTCCATGACACTTCTGGGCATAGGCTGTGACCGTAATGAGGAAACGTCTTAATTCCGCGCGCTTCTATTATCTGTTCAAAGACAATTTTTCAAAATATTTCTTTTCACTTGAACTGCAATCTATATAAACACTAAAAATATGTCTAATATGCATCCAACAATTTATGATGCAAAACACTACACTATATACAATACACTACACTATAGTTATGATGCAAAACAGAGCTACAAAGGTTTTTGCCGATTAAAGCACTTACAGATATTTGGTCGAACACATCCTCAATGCTATTGGTAGAGCGCCAAAGCCGGATCGGCATTAGGCCGGAAGCCTTTGCCTGATCCGCAATGTCTCTTCCAAGATCTCTCAGGTGGGCATAGCCTTTGCCTGATCCGCAATGTCTCTTCCAAGATCTCTCAGGTGGGCATGCATTTTTATCCTGTTTCCGCTGTCCACCTCGATCAGACACTTGTTTTCTAGATTGGAAAACCCCAGCAAACCTTTCCAGCCGGATCCGTCCCATATTCTTATAGCCGTATCCCTGTCTTCCTCAGTGAAAAAACAAGCAATGTCCAAGAATATTTGTTGTTCCAGTGGATCGAGTGCATCGTAACTAATTTTAAGTTTTTGCTGGATTTCAGCTGGAATTTGGGTTTGGTGAAGTCTATCCAATTGGTCTTTCCAGTACGTTTTGTCATCTTTCCCACAAAGAAGGCCCCCAAACACTTTCAAAGATAAGGGCAATCCGTCGCAGGCAGTTACATACTCATTTACCAAATATCCAAATCCCGGTGAAGGATGAGGACGGCAGAAGGCGTGCGAGCAAAATAGCTCTTGGGAATGTTGTTTACTTAGACCTGTTAGCTTATAAATGGACGAGTCCACTATTCCTGACCTTGTTAGGACATCCTTGGAGCGAGATGTAACAACAATTAAGCTACCTGAGTGAAGGATATCTTTCATTGGAAATGCTTCTAGTTGATTGACATGATCTACATCATCTAAAATTACTAGAGCGTGAGAGGATGATACATATCTTCTGAGCTTTCCAATACCTTCATCGATATTGTCTACTGGCTGATCCAATCGAGCCAATTCTTTAATCAGTTTGCACTGGAGAACATGTAAGGACCTTCTCGCTGCATTCTCTCTCACATCAAATAAAAAGCAGGATCCATCGTAATCCGAACTCTTCCTATTGAAGAATTCTTTCGCCAGTGTTGTCTTCCCTGCTCCACCCAAGCCCACAATCCCCACCACCCGAGTTTTTCCGCTCCTCTGCGGATGTTTCAGTAACAATGTCTGTTCAAAATTTTGTACCTTTTCTTCTAGACCAATAGGATATTTGGCTACATTTAGAGCTGGTTTTTTAGGCTTTCTAAGCATAGACTGGACTAGCTTATCCAAGAGCTTCCCCTCGTCACTGGATATTCAATTCCACATTCACAATCACAGCAAAAGAAACAAACATCGCCTAAGACTTTGTACATAAACAAGCATTATGCAAAGCTTTGTATTGTATATCAATGCTACATAATAAACAGATGAGAGTTAGAGTTCTAACCCATTATAGGCCTCGAGCTCCAAACCGCTTAAAGATGAAACGTTGACTAGGGCTTTTCTCCAATTTTCAAGTGTTTGAGCGTCGTATCTCCCTTTCTCTTCACCAAGTCTAAGGTTGTGAAACTAGCATAGCCGCTTTGTTGGTTAACGCCTAAAGGTTGGTTGTTAAACTTCTCGGTTAAACTTTTTGGTTAGTTAAAAAAATCTTAATTAACACAGTAAAAAAGTCGTTTATGAAAATCCATTTATATTTTTTAATCAGGTAGATGTGGCAATAAGTTAGTGAATACAGTAATTAATTCCACATTCACAATCACAGCAAAAGAAACAAACATCGCCTAAGACTTGGTACATAAACAAGCATTATGCAAAGCTTTGTATGTATATCAATGCTACATAATAAACAAATGAGAGTTAGAGTTCTAACCCATTATAGGCCTCGAGCTCGAAACCGCTTAAAGATGAAACGTTGACGAGGGCTTTTCTCCAATTTTCAAGTGTTTGAGCGTCGTATCTCCCTGTCTCTTCCCGAAGTCTAAGGGTTTGAAAATATACTTCGGCTCTGTCAGCCCACCTAAGCTCGGAAGGCTTGACGTTGTAAACAACAGGGATAATGGTGGCGCCCGACTTTAACATGAGGACAAGCTCGTCCAAACACCATTTTGATTCCGCATATGTTGGGGAGAAAATGGCGATGTGGACAAACACCATTTTGATTCCGCATATGTTGGGGAGAAAATGGCGATGTGGAGATATGCATTTCTGATGGCGGCTTCTATTTGAGATGTGAGATTCTCCCCCTCCTGCAATTCCTCCCTATCAAGAAAAGCTCGCAATCCATGTGAAATAAGTCGGTAGTAGAGGTGGCTGGCGAAGGTGTTCTTTACATCCGGCCCACGATGGTTGATAAACACATCGTAGGAGTAATTTTGATAGTTAAGAGAACCACTATTACTGGAGGTGGAGGAAGCGACTATGTTACCACTAGGGTCGGATGTTGTCTGGTGTGCCATCGAGATATCACAAATAATAAGATGGAAGATATAAACTGGAAAGATGGATCCTCCTCGTTTCCACCAGTTGCAGATCTCACACTGTTTTCTTCTATTTGAAAACAAAAACGCAACGCAGACAAGTTGGGAGATACCGTCGGTACAGATGCTGTACAAGTCATTTTGTTTCGCAAGTCATGAAATACAGCTCTGATTATTCGAATTATTTATTTATTTTATCAGTATCAATTAAATAAAATTTAACGATGCCAACGGCCAGCTAAGCACCGCTTTGCAATTGACATTTCTATCCATTAAAAAACACCACCAGCTAAGAAGTGCCTTCATGCAATTGGCATCTCTAGCCATTAAAATTTAAAAAACCGCACCAGCTCAGAGCTTCACGCCGATGCATTTGACAATTATATCATCTAAAAATTGAAAACCACATAAGCTGCCTTGACGCCAAGCATTTGACATTTCTATCATTTAAAAATTGAAAACCACCTAACCCTAGATGTCAACAGTGGCGTGGGACTCATACAGCCCTCATAGCACGCCTATATTTCAGGAATTGAAAATTTAAATGAAATTTTTTTCAATCAATTTTTTTAAATTTATTAATAGATTTATATAATTGCTAAATGTCAGTTTGAAAGAACAAATTTTACAATTCCAACATTCTCAAATTTACCAAATTCACCTAGGCTCGCCAAAATCAAAGACGATATAAATGCCAATACCCCATATACCGCACCCTCAGACCTACCCGCGGCTGTAAGATTCCCTCACACCTACTCTCATTGACCTTTTTAAAATATTATAACCCACGCTCAAACCTACCTACCCTTGAAAGATTCCTTTACAGCTACTCTCATCGACCTTTTTAAATATTCCAAATTCAAGGGACTTGATACACGTTAGGATTTTTTTTCGTAAGGTAGTTTGACATCTAGTACGCTTGCTTCAGACAAAATTTAAAAATAATTTTCAGATTTAGTTTCATTCAAACTGTTTGTTAAAAAACATTTTTAGATTTACTTTCATTCAAACTGTTTGTTAAAAACATTTTTTAGATTTACTTTCATTCAATGTGATGTGTGAAGATTACTTTTGTATTTTAAGTTGATGAGGAGATCTTAAAAAACATTTAGTATACATTTCTGAGCAGATAAAATTGCATTTTTTTTCTGGATGAGATAGTTTTGGGATTTTGATAAAAAAAATAAATAAAAAAAGGAAAAAATAAAAGAATCCACATGAAAAAGGTCTCATTTAATGATATCAACATGGAAGAAAGTGTATGATGTTTAGATGGGGTGTAGAGAGCTTTTGTGTGTGAAATTCAAAAAAATAATATGTTGGATTTTATTTGAAAGTATCTAAAAACTTATTTCAATGTCATTACTAATAAATATATATCAAAGTATAAACATATATCAAAGTATGTGGGAAGAGTAATGCTTGTATGGGTTGGGGAAGGTGTTTTACATGATTGCTAATGACATATTGTCAAATGATAATAAGCACTATGAAGAATATGATATTGATGTCCAACATTTTCAAAACATGAAAAAGATAAAAACATTAGTTGACAAACCTTACCATGTTGTAAAACAACCATACATATTAGAGAATACCGAATTCTATAACATGAGAAGACAATTGAACAAAGATCAAACAACTATAGTGAAAGATATATTGACTAAAAAGAAAAAGGTGCCAAATTAACCGGTCCATTTGTTCTTGACAAGAGGCATGGGGATTGGGAAAACGTTCATTGCGAAAGAACTTTTCTAATCTTGTGCGCATGTACAATAATAGAATAGAATAGAATATGACCCACTTAAATTAAAAGGAATCATGTAACAACTTACATGGAAAATGGAACATTTAATGCAGGAGGTGTCGCATTGCACTCTGCATTTTGCATGCCCTTTAACAAATCAAAATACCTTCCCTTAAGCAATGAAAAGTTGGATACATTCACAAAATACTATAAATAGCTTTGAATTGTGCTAATTGACGAGACGTCCCTTGTTGGCTCAACATTCTTGTACCAAATTGACAAACAATTGCGAGAAATCAAACATAGCCCAACAAAATATTTTGGAAATGTTGATATAATATTATGTGGGGACTTGTATCAAGCAGAACTTGTCAAGGATTCTCTAATATTTGAAAATTAATGTTGAACAAGGAAAAATTATCATATACTTTTTGGCAAGAAAAAATAAAATGCTAGGAGTCACTGTTAAGAACCAATATAGATCTGCAAATATAATCACCACAAATACTGAATACACAATAGACCCACAAGCAAGATGATAGTTAAGAGAACCACTATTACTGGAGGTGGAGGAAGCGACTATGTTACCACTAGGGTCGGATGTTGTCTGGTGTGCCATCGAGATATCACAAATAATAAGATGGAAAATTTAAACTGGAAAGATGGGCTCGGAAAGTGCGAACTACTCTAGATATTTCCCTCCTCGTTTCCACTCGTTGCAGATCTCACACTGCAATACGAAGTTGCACCCCTCTCTCCCTTCTATTTGAAAACAAAACCGCAATGACGGCAAGCTTGTATTGAAAACAAAAACGCAACGCAGAAAAGTTGGTAGCTACTGTCGCTACAGATGCTTTACATGTTATTTTGTTTCGCAAGTTATGAAATACAACTTTTATCATTCGAATTATTTATTTATTTGATCAGTATCACAGTTGTATCCGTATTAAAAAAAACACCAGCTAAGAAGTGCCTTCATGCAATTGGCGTTTCCATCCATTAAAATTTTAAAAACCCCACCAGCTCAGAGGTGACGGCTTCACTCCGAAACAATTGACATTTCTATCATCTCAAAATTGAAAACCACATAACCTGCCTTCACGCCGAAGCATTTGACATTTCTATCATTTAAATAACAATGAAAACCACGTAACCCTAGATGTCAAAACTGGCGTGGGACTGGTACAGCTCCTCATTGCACGCCTATTTTTCATGTATTTAGGAA
This sequence comes from Picea abies, assembly GCA_900067695.1. Classification (NCBI taxonomy): domain Eukaryota; kingdom Viridiplantae; phylum Streptophyta; class Pinopsida; order Pinales; family Pinaceae; genus Picea; species Picea abies. The sequence continues at coordinate 8,502 of CBVK0101727007.1, read as the reverse complement.
AATTGGGATAAAAAAAATTTCAATCAATTCTTTATTCTTTATGTCTTAGTCTAACGGTTCTCTCTTTTGGTTTTGATATTCAGTCTTAGTCTAACGGTTCTCTCTTTAATATTGCACGCCTATTTTTCATGGATTTAGGAAAATTGGGATGAAAAAATTTTCAATCAATTCTTTATTCTTTATGTCTTAGTCTAACGGTTCTCTCTTTGATATTCAGTCTAACTTTTCTCTTTTTCTGGTTTTTGGGTTTATATTTTCTGTTTATTTTTATTAATAATAATAAGAGAATTTATTGAATCTGTATATTTCAATATTTAAATGATTCAAATTGTATATTTAAAAATATTTTATTAATTTTTCAATATACTAAAAATCCATTTATATATTAAAAATACAATTTAAACAACAAAAAATTAAAATTTAATATAAATTTCCAAAAATATTTATAAATAACAATTTAAAAAACAAATTTTACACTTCCATCATTCTCAAATTTACCAAATTCACATTTAAGCTCGCCAAAATCAAAGACTATATAAATACCAATACCCCATATACGGCAGTGGGCACCCTCAGACCTAGCCGCAGCTGTAAGATTCCCTTACACCTGCTCTCATTGACCTTTTCTAAATATTATAACGCACTCCCAAACCTGCCAACCGTTAAAAGATTCCTTTACACCTACTCTCATCGACATTTTTAAATATTCCAAATTCCATGGCCTTGATGCGTGTATCGATATTTTTTTCGTAACCACGTTTGACATCCAGTTCGTTGCTTTAGACCAAATTTAAAAACTAGCATAACCTTGAAGCGGTGTAAAGGAAACGCTCAATTAAGTTCAAGTTGTTACATTGTTTAAACAGTTATTATATTGTTTAAACAGTTAGGAGATTTGCCTGGATAACTTAGTTATTATATTGTTTAAACAGTTAGGAGATTTGCCTGGATAACTTATTATAAGTAACAAACATTTTATAAATATTAAGTAAATATTTGAGTGAGTATGGAAAAGTAATTATGTTTTTCTCAAAAATTGAATACTATGTTTTTAACTAAAAATTCTAATGTGTTTATATTTGGGAGGTTTCATATAATTGAAAGAGGTTAGATAATGGTAAAGAGAAATTAAATATAAAGAAGAAAACATTGCTTTTATCAATTGATCGAAATGTTGATGAATAATATATTCCAACTTATAAACTGCATAGTGTCAAAACAAAACACAAGTTCTTTTCACACAAAAATAATAAATCCTCCAAAAATTAAACTTTGTCTTATTTATATGTTCAACAAAAAGCTAGTTTTTTGGAACAATTACTTGCCTGGAGTGAAAGAAAAATGACACTTAGTTTGGTTAAACATTACTTGTTTCTCATTTTATAATTTTACATTTTTCCAAAAGCAAACATTACTTAACACTAATTTTTTTCTAGTGAAAACAAAATGGACATCCTTTGTCTATTGTTTACCATTAATGTGTTGTCTCATTTTATAATTTTATGGTTTCCCACAACCAAACAACATTACTTCCAAACAACATTACTTAACACTAAAGAAACAACATTACTTAAAAATAATTATTTTCTGGTGAAAACAAAATGGAAATCCTTTATCTATTGTTTACTATTAATGTGGTGTTATCTACCTTCAATCATATATCATATCTCAGAATATATTTCATTCACACATTAACTTGCGCTTCAATATGAAATTAACATCTGGTTCTTTTCTTCCATTGGAGTGTTAAAATGATATTAGAATAACATAGTAGAAAAAAAAAATTGATGCTCATGTTCATACTTCCTAAGTGTGCATCAATTGCAATGGGAAAACAAATGACATTTCTTGGTGAGAGATTGAAAATTGTTTTTTATTAAATAAGATAATTCATAGAGGCTAACCCTATAGATAATGATTTTTGCAGAATTCTTTGAATAAATTGGAAAGTTTTTAACTCCAAGGGCGTAACTATCATAGTAGAGACTCATCCTCAATTATTACAATTTACAACACAAATAACATTGCATTTTTTATCTAAGTTGTGGGGAAGAGGTTGAACCACTTCATAATGAAAATAAATGGTAGTGTTTTGTATTGGGAGGATGCTAGAATCTTCTTGAAATCCAAGTGAGGCCTAAGTTGGAACGAGTCCCCTGAACACCTCTTATTTTTTCTTCTAATTTGGAGCTGGTTGTTTTAGGAACTAATTTCATGCACTGAAATTTCCAGTGATATGATGGAAATGGTTTTCATGGATCACATAGATTCTATAAATTCTTCTGATTAGGTATATGTTGACCATTGAAAAGGATAAAGTATTTGTTTCTTGACATGATTTTTTGTTGCCCCAAATAAATCAAAATAACACAATATGATTATTTGGGAGCACAATAAAAATCATGGCAAATTGGCAATAACGCCTCCAAAGTGAACATGCCAACCACAAATGACACAATGGTGATGTTGTTATTTTTAAGGCAAACAACATTAAATAGATTGGAGTTATGAATTTCAGAGTGTGAGCTTTAGTTATTAGTGTAGATATGAATGTCAGTGAAGTTAGAGAATGGAATGAAATCCATAATTTTAACAACAACCACTATCCACTTTGTGAATTGCCATAAAAGCCATGACTAAGAAGTTCAGAGCATCATTAAATGGCATACACATTTTTTTAACAATAATATATATTTCCATAATGTATTACTGGAAATGAAAACATCTATTGAAATGACAAAGTGATAAAACATTATTCTTACAAGACCGCATCAGAAGTTCAGAACATCATTAAGTGGCATACACATTTCTTTAACAATAATATATATTTCCATAATGTAGTACTTGAAATGAAAACATCTAATGAAATGACAAAGTGATAAAACATTCTTCTTACAAGACTACATTGTATTAGAAAAACTCCCGAATAAACAATCCTCAATTGTATGCTACATACAGACATCGACATAAGAGCAAAAAAAAGAATAGAAAAAAAAAACATCTAAATGCATTACAGGGAGACATCATAAAATCAACCAAATAAAGGCATAACACACGGAAATAAAGGGTCCAAACTTGGACCACTATCTCTGAATTCAAAGATATCATGTGGTGCTATGTTGGCATTCGTTAGCCATTAAAATACACAATAGAGATATCCAATCAAAACACATATTGAATAGAACCTAAGCCATAGCCTTGCATAGAGATATCTTGACACCTACTCCATTGTATGCATAAATATTGAAAAGTAAACACTGACATAAATATCAAGAAATAATCGAGTGGAACCCCCAGCTCTGTAATGAAAAAAAATTATATAGAAAAAAATTCAAGTGAAACCACATGGTGTGCATGTCAAGGATACACGTTTTAGGGTGAAAGGTTCAACTGCTAGTTTCACAAAATAATGCACAAGTGTGTTGAAAAGGTTCATGTTCATCGACACCTCCTCTAGTGTCTTCCTCCACTTTGCACGCTTATGTAGGTCACTTTTCAGTGTTGGATCTCTCATGCCCGTACCTTCCTTATAAAACTTCCTTAATGAGTTTTATAAAGCTTTCTCTTTGCCCCCAAAAGATGACACCAGAATCAAGGGACACACCATTTACAAGTAGATTGGACCATCCCAGTTTCGAGGCTCTAACAACAATTTCGATTTAGGGGCTTAAAACAAACAATTCATGTTGGGGGAACCCCACAGGGAGGGAGCTTTGAACTCTCTCATTTGGAACGAATCAACCCAGTAGGGTTTGTCTTTCTTTCGAATACATATCATCTTTGATGAATAGGAAGGAAATAATGGGTTAACTATGAAATGGGTCCATCAATATGGATGGATATTGAGGGATCTGAAAGCATGAGTAAGCTTCCCAGCAACTATGTTATAGTTCAGATTCCAGGTTAATATATAGTAGGACTCCACATATGATATATGATATGATAAGTTTTGTTGTTGTTTTGTAGGAGAGCTTGAGGCCGCATTGTGGTTACCCTATTTTTTAACTGGTCAAAATCAAGGTTTGTATGGTTATGAAAGATTATATTTAAAATACCTATGTTATATGGTTTATAAATATTAGATTGTACAAAAGCTTCAAAATTTTCAGCGATGAAATTGCTTGTAAGTTGTTCATGCTAGCTTTCAAAGTTGTACATTAACACATGGCTTCCCTCCATACGTTGGCAAAAAAACTCTCCCTTAAAGAACACCAATGCTTAAATACCAATTCGTAATTAAATAAATTTTTAGTGTTTTTAATCTTCAAAGGACTATTAGAATATAAACAAATGGAGATTTTTTAGTGTTTTTAATCTTCCAAGGATTATTAGAATATAAACAAATGGAGATTTTTTAGTGTTTTTAATCTTCCAAGGACTATTAGAATATAAACAAATGGAGGTTGGATGTTGTGTATAATGACTTGTTAAGTAGCAATGAGGTACTCTCAAGAATGGAGTTCCATCCATAGTGCTTACAAAATTCACTTATAAAAAGATGAGGAAAAAACTTTCACTTGAGATAACCATTGAAACACCAAACCTTATTAATACTTTTTATATGATTTCTCATTGTAATCAATATATACACACAATTTGTTTAGAATAATCAAGACATGAATAATTAAATGATTTCATGTCTATTTTATTTAGGTTATAAAAATATAAACATAGAAGTTGTCAATTGAGTTTAGCTTGAATGGTTGAAAGGAATAATTGTTAACCTCGGTACTTGAGTTCAATTGCTATAAAACAACACGATATTGTGTTAAATGTTGCATTTAAAAAAAGACCAATTGATAACCCTAACTCATACAAAATTATCCCCTAATTCAATTCTTGTGTGTATCCTTTCTATAATTCCATTGATGTGAAGTATTCACTCCATGTATTAAACTTATTGAAAATAAACATTTAATCAATTTTTATAATAAAAAGTTGATTAAAAATTAAACAAACTTTCCTCTATATTTAGGAATTCATTCAAGGATTCAAAGGTGTAACAAACTTTCCTCTATGTTTAGGAATTCAAAGGTTCACGTATTCAAAGTTTAAAATTAATCAATGCCTCAAACTCTATTTAGAGTGGGAAAATGGAAAATGGTATAATAGGATATGACACTCTGCTCATAGTGAAATTTTGACTATGCTTCAAAATTTCACCAAATTCAACTCAAATTTATTGGGCAAATAAATATCCATTCGCTACTTGTTTAGTTTATTTTTTATTGTAATACCAAATAAATATCCATTTGCTCCACGCTTAGTTTATTCCAGATTTTAATATTCATTAAACATCAGAATGAAAACTTTTTGGCATTTTAATTGCTACATAATTTTGCAAATATAAATAATAGGTTAGTTTTTATTTTTAACATTATACAAGATAAACAAACCTGGTAAACCAAGCTCACGGATTCACAACTCTATTTTTGGCATTGTACAAAATAAACTTGCATCAGAGGTATTATTGACGTTCAACTTCTGCGGTGGAGGAATTCACAATTCTACACATGTAATAGAGCATTGAAAAATCTACTTTTTGGAATGAGATTTTTGGTAGTTAGGTTTTAGAAAGAGATTTTTAATTCACGAAGTTAGGTTTCAATTTAGTCCTGGGCTTTAATTGCCAAGTGTTTGGAAGCATATGGTAGTTGAGATTTAGTATGAAGACAGATTTTAAAATTCTGGATATAGAAACAATTTTAGATATTTTTTATGTTTTTAATCTCCTTGTTTCAAAATGTCATAACAAACTGAGTTGTTAAATTGGATCCTATGAAGATTCAATAATCTCAAGTTCAATTCTATGTTAAGAGTTCATACTATTTTTTTGTATTAGGTCATTGTAAAACTCTATCTATTCAAAAAGAAAGTTGCTCACACACTCCACATCGAAAAGGAAATTGCTCACACACTTAGCATATGGAGAAAATAAGGGAGTCAAAAGTCTTACCACTTCAATACCGAAAAACAAATATACAATCCCAAAATAAAACATGTGAGGGAGAGAGAGTGGCTGTCTCATACCATTTTAGAGGCCCTTTCAAATGACATTTGAAAATGACCCTAGATAACCCTCACAATATGGCCATAAACATATTTAAATAGCCCTCTATGTTCTGTGTTCTTCAAGATTTTTTTAGAAAAATAATCTTCAATTATCTCCAAAAAAAAATTTCATTCCCCCTCTATAACTTGTTCCAAGTTCAGATTTGTGTCATTAGAACTTGTTTTAAAAATTGAAACAATTACTTTGAAATTTGAATCAAGCAAATCAAAATTTTCGCATAGGTAGGTTAGCCACGCCTTCTCAGTCAATTCCTCTGTACCAGATGTTTCTTTAATGATCTTCCTACTATCCTTCTCTGTAACAGATGTTTCTTTAATGATCTTCCTGCTATCCTTCTCTAGCTTTACCATGAGTTTGGATGTAAGAACAAAAATTGATGTTGATGCCGATTGAGGCAAGCTTTGGCAAAGAACAATATTTTCCCTGTCCTATGTCTTTGTTCTGTCACCTCTGCTTGAATTGAGATTAGCTTTAATCTCACAGCAATACAGATATGGGATGAAGAACAGGAAAGCAAATTGCGCCTATGCTTAATGTATTCGACCTAAAAAAAATTGGTCCTCAAATGAAACCATAAATTATCCCCTTTCTATTATAACCCTACTATGAAAAATATCCTGGTAGACTGCTCACAAAGTCTTGAGGTTGAATTCTACTTTCGGGGTTATGATACTCTGTTCTCCTCAAGTTCTAATGGTCATCAAACCTGATAATCTAAAGTTCGGCAGGTAAATGTGTTGGATTTTTGGCAATGCAGGGTTATACTTTTGAAATTTTGAGGAAGCAGCGGGGTATTGTGCAAATATACCTTTCTTCACATCAAAATTTCTAAATATTCTAAAGTTTTGCAGTTAAATATTATGGATTTATGCAGGGTTTTACTTTACAAATTTTGGAGAAGTAACAGTGTATTGTGCAAATATACTCTTCTTCACATCAAAATTCTAAAGCTAAGAATTCAAAAAAATAACTACATGGATCTAAATATCTGGTAAAAATGATTCATCTGCTTGTGTGTTTTGTTACTGATGTTTTAAGAATTTAAAAAAAAACTATATGGATCTAAATATCTGGTGAAAATGATTCATCTGCTTGTGTGTTTTGTTACTAATGTTTGAAGAGAGCTCTAAGATTACATACACTTTCTATGCCACCTACTAACGCCTTTCTTATTTTCTCAATTATGTAAACAAAATGCTATGTGGACAGTATCTGGCAAGGGCATGTATCTGATGTACAGTGTAAATCCTAAGGGCATCTATCTGATGTACAGTGTAAATCGTATAAGCAAAATAACACTGACCAATAGGTGAGGATTCCCGCATTCCGGTGCCTTGTGGTCGACCAAGCTGAGATATAAAGCGATTTCTTGATGAGAAAGGCCCCGCAACAAATAAAATGGGACGACGATGCATATGAGGGTTAAGGGTTGATTGGGAATTGACAGGGCATCTGAATTGAGCCAAATAATTCAATTGAATTGAATTGAGCCAGAATTAGGTTCCCTCCAGGCCCCAGCATTAAACAGGGTTTTCCTCTGATGGGTTTGTTTTTGTTGGCTGCCCATATTATGGTTTCATTCCATCCGATATAAGCTATGACCGGATACTGAGAATGTGGAGTATTTCAATGCAAACATATCGTTCTTGCTCTGCAAAAAGTTTACTCCTGCGTTCTCGAGACAGCTGTTGGAGTCAGGATACGGAGCAGAAGGATACTGAGCAGCGCTGGCTAAAGCTAGTTTGGAGTCGGTTAAGAGTAGACAGGGGATAAGATTAATTTGGAGTAGATAAAAAGAAGACATTGGATAAAATTGGATAAATACAAACGGATGGATGACGAGCAGATCTCTGTGTTTGATTAGTGGTGAACAGAGGACGAAAATCCGAGATGAATCTCCCCTTTGTCACCCACCATTCGAAGCTTTTTTACCTCCTCTGCCTCCTCGTCTCTGGCTTCCTCCTCCCACCCACGTTCAAATCCCGTTCACTGCTCCTGGGTCTATCCTTTTTAATTTCGGTACCAATCCACTCCATAACGTAGTCCTTAACACTGAATTCCCCACTGCTGTCCTGCTGCCTCCACCACCAATCCTTCGAATTATTTTTCCTCCCACTGTCGATGCTCATTTTATCCTCATCATCCCTGGAGAAATCGGTGCTCTTGCAGTCCACAGATCGAGCCTTGGGCGTGCCCCCATTGATTAACATTCCCATGTTTTTCTCTAAATCGACAATCTCGGAGGGCGTTCAAACCCTCGGGCGAAGCGTTGCTAGACAGAAAGACCAGACTTTGTTCCGGCGATACCGAACTGCTACCATAAGTCTCCGGCGACTGCATGTTCACCAAACGCCCCGGATCTTCTTCAACGGCGGATAAACCCATTTCCACAGTCATAACGCTCTCCGTTTCTTCCCTCACCGACTTAT
>CBVK0101726995.1:0-12688 GCA_900067695.1 Picea abies | reverse complement strand
TCACTCTAAACTATGGGAGGAGAATGTTAAAGATTTATTTTACGAAATTTGTCACTACGTAGTGATACCTTTGCACCAAATTTTGTATGGTTATGCACCCCCTCATATTTCAAATAAAATCGTGGGAAACCTCAGGGTGATTGCAGATTGGTTTATTGAAGAGGGTTTCTCCTATGTCAGGGTTTTCGAGTGCTCAATTCCTCCTCATGCACTTCCGAAGTTCATTCCTGATAGACTGGTGTGCAGGGAGGTGGCCTAGAAAATAATAACATGTGGCATTGGCATAGAATTTAAAGCGGTTCAAAAGAAGTTCTGGCCAATTTTCCCTATATAGATCGAGAAGTATTCACTGCTTAACTTTGGTCATTCCAAGGTAGAATCCGCAGCATTAGAAGACATCAAATTGGTAGATCTTGAACTCAGAAAACATGATCCTTATCAAACTGTAGGAAATCATCTTGCTCATTGCAATATGAAAATGTATGAACATGAAGATTCTCCCTGCGATGACATGTTCAAGGGAGCTAGAACCTATGAGGAAATATTATACAGAGTTCAGGCATTATCACTCGACCTACAGACCAACTTTCTGACTTTCCAGAAGCACAGACGAAGTGGTTTGCCGAAGATACTACAGGGAGAATCAACAATCCCTCCTCCAACTCAAGGAAGTTTTCCCCCAGGTTTTAGATCAGAGGCTCATGATAAAGGGATTGCAGAAGAAAATCCAAAGAAGATTGGAGCGTCTTCACAAGAAGCAGAAGCTTCACAAACAGAGCACCCAAATTCAGAAACACAAGTTAGGCTTGAGACACCTTCAAAGTCTAGTCAAACGATTCCTCCTTTATCATCAACTATTCCTACTGATATCCCCAAAACAACAGGAGAAACCCAATATTTAGAATTGGGCAGCCCTATTACATCATTAACTCCTTTATAATCAACTTTTGGGACCCCCCATCTAGAATTCATATATGTAAGTGACCTTACTCCTATCTCTAGAGAAGAGATACCTTCCTCTGAACACTTTTTCAGTAGGAAGAGGAAGGCTATAGTAAAACAGGAAATGCATCTGAGAGAAGGCACAATGGTGAAGAAACACAAAGTGATCATAGATGGGCAGAACCTATAAGAGGAAGATTTCGCCACAAAAGTAGCAGGCTCTATGGGAGCTTTGGCAATGGCCAATTTATTCTCAGTTGACTCTATGAAAACAAGGCTGAAGCAGAAAAATCAAATGATAGCTCAGTTGCAGGACGAAATAAGGCAGACAGAAAATAATATGCGAGAGGAGGTAAATCAAAGAGTTGAACAAGCCAGAACTGCTAACAAATAGGAAGTGCAATTGTTGAAGTCTAGTTTAGAGGAAGCGAACAAGCAGATGAAAATGTGCAATTGTTGAAGTCTAGTTTAGAGGAAGCGAACAAGCAGATGAAAATGAGTCAAGTACAAGTTATTCGGTAGGAGGAATTAGTGAGACAGCTACAGGCTGATTTGAAGTCCATTGAAGGACAAGTTGTGAATATAACAACATTTCAAGCCCAAGCACTAGAGGTGCATGAGAAACTACAAGCGAAACAACAAAACATGATTTCTAAAATAGAAATCATTCAAAACTACTTCCTGGAAGTAAGCCACTTACTGGATAGCATTGTTTTAAAATAAAAAGAAGCTACAACAGCTCGTGCTACTTTTCAAAAGGAAGTAGTGGTTTTGGCTAGAGAGGAAGTACCAACAATCCCAAAGCTGACTGTAGAAGAGAAGATCAGGGGAGACATCATGCTAAAAACATGGGAGACCAATATTTCCGAAAGCAGGAAAATGGCAAGAGAAGTTAGGAAAGAATGTGAAGAAGTGAAGTTAGGAAAGAATGTGAAGAAGTGTTTGATCAGCTAGATACAAAAACATTGGGCATTGGCAAAGGTGATTGTCCTAGGTTATTAGGAAAAATCAATGTTGTAAGGCATCAACTGCATATCAAGGAGAGGTGGAATGAATACCACCCAAATGAATAAGTGGCTAATAAAGCCAAATCTACAGTTTCAGTCGACAAAGTTTGACAAGGGAAAGATCGAAGACAGGCTGCCCAAAATTCATAGGAAGTTATATGTGTTTGAATCAAAGGATATGTCAGAACCTTCCAGAATTTTGGTGCAGTTTCTAGAAAGGTGCGTTGAGTGTTTGGAACCGAGCGAAGGAAGCATTTCAAAGAAATGATGAAGTAACGCAGGTGTGCTCATTTTTGTCCAACTGGTAGAAAAGTAAAAAGTAATCGAGCAAAATGGTTCAAATTTTGTATTCTGCAACTGTTAGCACCTAGGAGATTAGTAGAATACCAACCATATAGGGTTGATGATTTTCTTTGTATAAATACAATTTTGAAAGATACATCAAGGGATTTTTCCTTGGCTGATGGTAGCAAAGAAAATTTTCATTTGCCAGAATTAATAAAATGAAAATCGAAGACTCCAGATCCCGTCAAGTAGGAATTATGTGTTCCTCTGTTATTTCATATTTAACATCATTTATTATATATCTTTGATGAATGCTTAGCTGCAATTTAGTACAACCTCTACTATGGTGATTGTATTTTTTAGACATCTAATGGTTTACAACTTTTCATCTGTATCGACTATCAACAGGTACAAGACCTGTGAATTACTTATATTTCTATATCTTATGCTTCATTAAAGTTTTTCTTGTCTATTTTCTCCTTCTGTTACAAAATGAGATTCTTCCTTGGTTGATGCCTCACATTGTTTCACAAATTTATGTTTTCTTTCATTCCATGCATGATTTCCAGTTTAACTTAGATACAGGAAACAACCTTTGATTTTTTCATACTATTAATTCAAAGTTTGGGAATTTTTTCTTACATAATCTAAAAAAGAAACAACAACCTAAAAAACAATAGACCTTTAAAACCCTTTTTCCTCCATGACTGTACCTGTTATGAGACAACCCAATATCGAACCCGACCTTACAGATCAGACTAGTATCGCTTTAACTCTTTTTAACAACATCTTTAAATCTGCCACCACCCGGGTTGAACTTGAATGTTCATGGGCATCCATTGAGCAGGACATTAGCGTCCATGAACAATTGGAAGCTAGACAAAGACACTTCATAAATCAACCGTAGCTCCTTTTTCCTTAAAGATTTGTTTTTTCTTTATTTATATTTTAAACCCTCTTTATTTTTGGATAACTAGACTTTATACTTCCAATCCTTAAGTATAAACTCTGGAACAACATCTTTCATACTATTAATTCAAAGTTTGGGAATTTTTTCTTACATAATCTAAAAAAGAAAAAAAAACCTAAAAAACAACAAACCTTTAAAACCCTTTTTCCTCCATGACTGTACCTGTCATGAGACATCCCAATATCGAACCTAGCCTTACAAATCAAACTAGTATCGCTTTAACTCTTTTTAACACCATCTTAAAAACTGCCACCACCTGGGTTGAACTTGAACGTTCATGGGAAGCCATTGAGCAGGAAATTAGCGTCCAGGAACAATTGGAAGCTAGACAAAGACACTTTAGAAATCAACCTTAGCTCCTTTTTCCTTAAAGAGTTGTTTTTTCTTTCTTTATATTATAAACCCTCTTTATTTTTGGATGCTTAGACTTTATACTTCCAAGCCTGAAGTATAAACTATGGAACAAAATTATTGATGGAATCATTCATGCTTATTAAATCCACAAAGGTTAATGGCTTCTTCTCAGTAGAGGTATTTGAAACATCAAGGCCTCCATCTACTCTAATTTTCCCTTATGTCTCAACCTCCCTAACTATTCTTTTTTTTTGGACTTGTACATTGTTCTTTAGCTGTAGCAATGTTTGTAATTTTTTTCAATAATAAATAAAGTGGGATACTCATAGATTGACTTACCATTTGATGAACATGGTAACTTAAGAGAAAGCACATCCTCCACAAAGTTACACATATAAATGGATTTAATGACACCATAAGCCATGAAGTAAGCCCTAAAACCATATCACTTCCACCCTTACTCTTGAAGGGTTTCTTTATTTCTTGCTTCCTTTAGGACCTATCCCTCTACCTAGGTTATTTTATTTTCTATCTAGGTGGCACACTTAATAGGGTTGGTTGAAGGCCCTCCCATACTTAAACTTGTCAACTCACATGGGGCCTTGGTTCAATGTGATGCTTGAAGCGAATACTAAGGTGAGTTGTTTACATGGCTTATATTTTAAGTTACAAATTACTTTTCATGCTTTACAGACTAATGTTTATTATGAACCTTGGATAACCATGTTTTATACTTTGATTTGTCTTGGATGGCCCTAACATGGTTCTTTGAGGGACATCCTGGGCTTGTACCCATGACATTGTGCCTTCATTGCATGACTTAAAAGTGTGATAGAGAGCAATGGGTCATCTAGTGACTCACCACCCTTAGACATCTACTCCCACATCCTTGGAACCTTGGATGATGGACACATGGTCTTGGTATAATCAAATTTAGTCATGATGGCACACAGATGGGCTGGAAGCCCATAGGCTGCGTAGAGTACCCAAAGCTTATTTTTCACCAGGATCAAGGATGTTGCAAAAACATATAGTTAGAGACCTTGTAGAGATGAGATGCAACTCCCTAGTGCCTATATGCAACACCTAGATCCTCAACATTGGCCCTCATTTGGTGATGATGTCATCTTCTAGGGCTTGATGCAACTAGGTTTTGATGGACACATAGGGAATTTATGATGGTTGGCATGATTTTAAGTTGGGAGAGACATTATTTTTCCCCACTCCACTCTAGATTAGTGCCACATGGCCTTTGAAGGCCCCCTCTTTTCCTAAGAAGGCTTGACGTCTCACACATGTGGCTCATTATGATGTATTTTGCATTTATTACATGTTGTAGAGGAAAAATGAGGGGTTAGCCCCGCTTCTTTTTTGTTGTTGACATTATGTGGACACATATGTTAGGGTAGCCTCATATTAAAATGATAACCCTCAATTTGATTTTATCATAATCTTTTCCTCAACATTGTGAGAGCTACTTCTGAAAATTTTGGCCCCTAAGGAGTTATTGGTATTTCTTTGTAGCATCCCCATCCCCAAGTTGGGCCATGCCACATATAATTAAGACTCTCATACCATTAAATTTACAATAAAAATTCTCAGCATATGTAAAAAATGGAAATCCTATCCAGTTCTACAGTATTTTAAACTTAATCATAATTAAAACAGTAAAAACCCATAACAAAAATATCATAAGTAATAACACAACATTTAAAACAAACACATGGAATACACTTATCTTATGAATAAACCACCAGCTGAGGGAAAACCTCAGATGTTCCTCCCAACCTTAGACTCTACTGCTGATAAACTCTCAACATAAGGTCACCCCAAGTTGGGGATAAAACTCCACCAGGGAAAGGGAATCCTAAGCCAGGATAAGGTTCCTCAACAAAAGAAATACATAGACTCAGGTGCCAAATTTAGAAAACAACCTACAACTTCTCATTTCCCAGATTCATGTCCCACCCCAGGAAGTGTGCCCCATATCTTCTCAAAATTCCATCAGCTACCCCACTTCCCTTTTGGGGCTTCAACAATAGGACAGATAGGAAGTCTCAGAGTTTTGTAGCTGCATCTTGGCACATTGAGAAACAATTCCCAATAGTTCTCTCACCTAGAGAGAATTCTCACGGGCCTAACAACCTGCTTCTTCAACATGCACATAGGATTGATAGCTTGATTCTTTAGCTCAGACCTCCAAGGAATCATTGGTTGCAAGCATCTACCAAATTTCCCAAGCACAGGTATGACTATGAATGTTAGAGTGAATGCAAGAGGGATGTGAATGAGTGAATCATGAAATACACTAAGTCCCAAAAATATATTTGCATGATAATAAATTGACACTTGTCACCTTATGAACTAGATTAGATCCACTTGGTGACTCATTCCCATCCTTTATGAACTTAGGATAAATATATATCCCATAAATTAGACTTTAGGAAATATTATTAAAATATTCCCTTGGCTTAATCCCCATGGGCTTATCCCCTCTTCCTAGATTCTTAGCCCCCTTTCCCTTCTAGTGGAGTTTTAGTCCCACCTACTCTTTCATCTAATTGGGTCTGCATCAATAATGTATTTTATTAATATCATTGAGTGTGATTACATATTACAAATATAGGCTCCTTGGCCTTTTAGAATCCAATTTCTCCAACCTAATAACCACAAAGACATTCTAGCCTCAAAACACATATACAAAGGCACATTGGCCCAAAGTAACCTGACTCACCAACCTATATGTACATTTACAATTGGGGTTCATCCTAGGGGTATTACATTCCACTCACCCTTATTCATGCACTATCCTCAGTGCATTATATACACATGTACAAGCAAAATGCTTCAAAAATCTTCAAAAAGATGCAGGTACTCTTCCCACATGGAATATATATGCTCGTAGGTTGTGTCTTCAGGACTGTAAAAGGTACACTGGATGTTTACCAACCTGATTGCTCGATTCCAAAGAAACTTGAATTTATGATCCAATATGCACACCGACTGTATTTGGAATTAACCCTCTTGCTCCACCTAGATCACATTCCAATCAATTACATGATTACAATCAGAAACATACTTTTTAAGAAAAGACACATGGAATACATTATGAATACACATGGATGTAGGTAGTGCAAGCATGTAAGCAACACTACCAATCCTCTCCAGGATTCCAAATGGTCCACAATATCTTGTTGTAATCTTTGAACAATTCCCCAACTTCGGGGAACTTTCTTTGGACTTCACTTTCAAGAACATATGGTCACCCACTTTAAAATATGTATGAATTATTATTTTATCATCATAATGTTTCTTTCTGTCTTGGGTAACCTTTAAATTCTTCTTTATTTTCACCATATGTTCCTCCATTTCCCTGAATAATTCTGGTCCAACCACTGCTCTGTCTATTGGGTTGTCCCAACTCACCATTCTATTGCATTTTCTACCATATAGTTCCTCAAATGGGCTCATGTTCAAAGATACATGATACCCATTATTATAAGAAAATTCTACCAAGTGTATGTAGTCTTCTCATTTTGATGGTTTATCCATTATATGCATCCTTAGCATGTATTCAATCACTTGATTTACTCTCCTTGTTTTCCCATCTGACTTTGGATGATATGTTATGCTAAAGTTCATATTTTTTCCAAATCCTTTGAATAATCCCTTCCAAAAGTTTTATGTAAACTTGGGATCTTTTCCAGACACAATTGTCTTAGGCACACCATGTAGCCTAGTAATTTCTCTAATGTGGATATTTGTAATGTTGGTTTCCTTGTAAGTGAGATTTATTAGAATAAAATTGGAAGCTTTAATAAGCTTATCCACCTCCACCATGTTGTAATCATGTTTCTCGGAAGTTCTAAGCAACTTAGTGATGAAATCCAATGTTATCACTTCCCACTTCCACTCAAGAATGGCCAATGGTTCCAGCAAACTGGCTGGGTGTCTGTGCTCAACCATGAATTTTTGACATCCCAAAAATTTGTCTATATAATTAGCCACCTCTTTATTCATTCTTGGCCAATAATATTGGCTCTTTATAGTTGCAATAGTTTTTTGGTAACCTGGGTGCCCAACATAAGGCACATTATGCACTTCATTTAGCACCAGATTTTTCAAATCCTAAAAATTTGGCACAAATCTCTTCCCCTATACATGAGGATTCCATCCTCTTTTAGCTCATAATCTTCAATTTTCTACTACAAAATACCTTGCTATAATTTTTCTTTTATTTCCATGTATTGTTGATCTGATTTTCCAACCTCTAAAACTATGTCTTTAAAATACGATTTATGCATGAAAATGGTTTTAGCATGCATCTCATGCACTCTCCTGCTAAGTGCATCAACCAACTTATTCTCGTTTCCCTTGATATGCTTTATATCAAAGTCATATTCACTAATAAATTCCAACCATTTTCTTTCCCTGACATTTAAAGTTGGTTGTCCAAACAAATATTTCAGACCATTGTGGTCTATCCTCAACTCAAATATTTTTACGATGAGGTAGTGCCTCCACATGTTCAAGGCATGCACTATGGATTCTAATTCTATATCATGAGTGACATAGATTATCTCATGCTCTTTTAACTTCCTTGACTCATAGCATACCGCGTGTCCATTTTGACTAAGAACTCCCCCAAGACATTCTTTACAAGAATATGTGTATATAATGAAGTCTTGATTTGGATAAATAATCCTCAAAATTGGTTCACTTATCAAAAATTACTTCAAGTTTTGAAATATTCTTTCACAATCAGGTGTCCACTCGAATCTCACACCCTTCTTTTGAAAAGATGTGATTGGGTGTGAAATTATTGAATATCTTTCAATAAATATTTTGTAGTAACCTACAAATCCTATAAAAGATCTCACCTCTGAGACATTCCTTGTTGTTGGTCATCCTTCAATGTCTCTTATCTTTTCTAGATCCACTGCTATCCCTTCCTATGAAATGATATGGCCCAAATAATGTATCTTCCTTTGGTAAAATGAGAACTTTCTCACATTTTCATAAAGATGATGTTCCCTCAATACTTGTAGCACTATTCTTAAGTGTTTCTCATTCTCTTCTTCTAATTTGGAATATATAATAATTTCATCCAAAAATACAATGAAAAACATATCTAAGTAATCTTTGAAAATACCATTCATTAAACACATGAAGACAATTGGTGCATTTGAAAACCCAATTGGCACCACCGTGAATTCATAATGACCATACCTCATTATGAAGGTTCTCTTGTTGATTTCTTCTTGTTTAATCCTTACCTAATGATATTCCAATCTAAGGTCAATCTTGGATAATATTCTTGCATCCTTAAACTAATATAAAAGATCATATATCCTTGGAAAATGATACTTGTTCTTCACAGTCACCTTATTCAAATTCTTGAAGTCAATGCAAATCCTCAAGGTACCATCCTTATTTTTCACAAATAGCACTGGGGAACCCTAAGGTGACACACTTGGGCATGTATGCCCCTTCTTCAAAAGATAATCAAGTTTCATTTGCAACTCCTTCAACTCCGGTGTACTCATCTTATAAGGAGTCTTGGATACTGGGGATGCTCCAAGCATTAGGTTGACGGAGAAATTAATATCTCTCTTGGGTGGAAACCCTGGTATTTCTTTAAATACATCTTCAAAATATTTTAGGAATGCGTATTCTTAAATATTTGTCACTTTATCCTCAAGTTCCTCTTCCATATGACTTGCAAATATTTTGCATCCTTTTCTAAAACTTTTCTTCAGCTGTAAAGATGAAACCTCTCTGATAGTTACGACCCTTGGAATACCTTGAACTTGCCTTAAGTTTTCTTCCTCATCCAAGTAGGTGAAAGTCCTATTATAACAGTTTAGGACAACATGATGCTTTTCCAAACAATCCATACCAATTAGGAAATCATAGGATCCCAAAGGTATGATGTTCAAATCTTCCCTTGTGCTCATCACATTCATGTCCATTAGACATGCCTTAACCATCTCATTAATTTTGCTTTTATCTTTTGTAGCTAGCTGCACTAACCAAAGTTTCCCAAGATTTCTTCTTGGAAATTGAAATCTTTCCACCATCTTAGGATCTAGATAACTATGACTATCTCCTGAATCAATTAAAATAACAATGAGTTGGTTGTTGATCTTTCCTTCCACTTCAATAATATGAGACTAAAAATAATATTGCTTGTTATCCAGGGCTGTGTATATCCTAGGTACATTTATCCCCATGTCCTCCACTCTATTATCATTTTGTACGTTGTTCACACTCCTCACTTTTTCACCTTTGTGAGGGAAATATTTGTGCATATGGTCTCCCTCACAACCCCAACACTTCATTAGATACCGACTTGGTCTTTTTCCCATTTTTTCTGTCATTCTGGGATCCTTGGGAATTGGCTATCCTTGCAAAGTATTTTTGAAGAATGGTGGCTTGGTAACCTTGTTCCTATTCTCTATCTTGTCTTTCTTATTGTTTTCCCAATATTTTTGGAAGGTTGGTATTACTTTATATTGATCATAGAGGCATTTATCTCTCCTTATGGTTTCATCTAGTGTCTTGGGATCATCATATTGTATATTATCACTAAATGATGGCATCCCACTTAGGTACCTCTAAATCTTAACCTATTAATCCTTGATGAAAGCAACATATTTAAACATCTCTAAGAATCTCCTTTCATACTCATGTATGGTCACACTCCCAAGCTTGATTTCAAATAAATCCTTCATTTTCTTATCATAGTAATGATTGGTTAAGTATTTCTTTTTAAAATACCTTTTGAACTCCCTCAAAGAAACCTTCTTCTCATCAATCTGTTACACTTACACAAACTGGTCCCACCACATTGATGCTTTTCCCTTGAGCTAGTAGATGGAAATTCTCCCTTCTACATGTGAAGAGTAATTATGTAATTGAAAGTACCTCCTCATTTCTAGCAGCCAAGTCTCTGCATTATCATCCTTATTGTGCTCACTATTAAATGTAGGAGGCTTGATATTATTCATTTCTCCCTTTATCTCATCCACCCTATACCTCCTCTTATTCTTTCTGACAGGAAATGGACTTGAACTACTATGTGATCTCCTAGATGAATTCCTTGGTGGGTGATGATGATTCCTATCAATACTTCTTATTTATTTTCTTTTATCATGAAACTTGTGACTCCTAGACTTGCTTGATTTTGCCTCCTTATCCATGTTCTTCTCTATCATCTCGAAGCTCTGTAGCAACTTGATGTTGAATCCATCTTGCTACTCCTTGTATTTCATAAGCCTATCATTATTATTTTTATAACTTTGGACATCCTTTCGCAAAAATTTTATGGTCTCCACCAAGTTCATGCTTTCCTCCTTTTCTTTTCCATGTCGATTTGAATTTGTCTCTACATTACCCATTCTAAAATACAACCCCCTGAATTCATATTCATGGATGTAAGTCCTATATGCATATTAAACTCCTATGATCTATGTGATGATCCTATTATGATGTATTTGTTGTTAAATATACAAAATGTGTATGCAATAGGATTTTTTAGACTAAATAATTTAACAAATTCATGAAAACCATGCACAATTTTGTTCCATAAGTGCATAAGAATTATTTTTTCTGATTACTTGTGAATTTAACTACCCAATTCCAATTTATGGGTGGATATATAGAATATTATATCCAATACCTTTCCAATGACTTCTTCATTTCCTAATTTTGATTCATGAGAAAAAAGTTATGGCCATCTAAATATTACCCATTTACTCCTTCACATCCTTCAACCATGTGCAATTTTTAACTGTTCTTATGCCTCTTTTCACCTGCTCCTCTGGATTTTTTGTAGGATCCAAAATATGTTTATTAACAATCATATTTTGGAAAATATATCCAAGTTTCACCTTCATCTGAGCTTCAGGCTGCTAAATACAACCTATTGAAGTTCAAGGCCAAATTATATTTTTAGTCGTGAATGCTCCAAGTAGCTTCTATGTCCTTCTATACATTTTCCAGTCCTTAGATTTATATTTTGACTCCATATTTACATTATATGGCTCAATATGTTTCCATATACTACTCATGTTCCCTAATATGATTTCAGATTAGGAAGTTATGGCCCTTATAAGTCAACTGGGTTTCAAATTTACCTTGCATTGTTTGACATGTAAATTCCTCATACTAGGTATGTTTGACGAACAATTTACATCATTATAAATATCTCTCTGAGATCTATTATTTTATAAGGAAAAAAATTTCTTATAAATATGACTACTCAAAATGTCATTTATCCCTCTGAAATTGGCCTGCAGGTCGAACACCTAGAAAATACCCATTTCCTGAGCAATTTTGTTTTCACTCTTTTCTATAATTTTTGGCTAATGTATGTTGATTGGGATGTTGATATGGAACCCAATTCCACGTGGCACCTCGATTTTGTGCCATGTCATCCCCCTTGACCACTTGGCCATGCCTCATCGACCTCCTCCACTTCTTCCTTCATTCCTTGATGCATTCTACCTTATCTTTCGGGTCCCACGACTTTGGCCACCTACATGGCACCTTTTCATTGGGTCACAGGGATGGGAGAGCCCGATCCTTTTCCAAATCTACTAGTGTGTGAATATGCACATTAGTTTAATCTAGTGTCATAGGTTTGTGGCGCGATCAACAACCATGATTGTGATCGATGGCCCACATTGAATCATGTCCCCCATCGACCTTCTTATTGTTAACATAGGGGGGAAGGGCCAAGAAACTTAACCAAGTTTTGGGATTGGGTGACATGGCACACATCAGTGAATTGTGGGCCCCCCGTCTGTTATCACATAATCATGTAAGGGGGGTGTTTTCCCTAAGAAGTGACCCCTTTTGGTAAAAATATGGCGAGAAGCAGGTCAAAACCCACTTATCCTAAGTTTGAGCGTAAAATGTGCATTTCGCTAAGCAGTTGGTTGATTTGGGCAGTCAGGATCTGTGCGTCCAATTCAATGGTCGAGATTCAATTTTGGACCCCCCTTGATGTTTTTCCTTTAATACGTGGGGGCGGGGGGGTCTGGAATGAGAGCGTGCAAGTATGAAAGGTTAGGATTTAAGTGCCCATATCTATGGCTGAGGTTTCATTCCAGACCCCCCCCCCCCC
>CBVK0101726988.1:0-14678 GCA_900067695.1 Picea abies | reverse complement strand
TCGACATTAAATTTGAAGCCATACTTGGAGCTATTTCTGGATCTAAGTAGGAAGTTAAATTGGTTGCTTAACATCAAGAAAAAAATGGATGCTAATTAGGAAGCAAATCCCAACACTAAAATGAAGCAAACCCTGGACCTAAAAAAGAAGCAAAACCAGATGCTAAAAAGTAAAAATGAAGCAAACCTTCAAACTAAAAGGAAGCAAACCATGGAGCTAACAAGGAAGCAATTATGGAAGAAAAAAAAGCTGCAAAATAGACGTTATTTTTGGCGCTACACTAGAAGAAAAATAGAAAGCATGATTGGGAGCTAAACTAGGTGCCACACATGGAGCTAAACTAGGTGCTAAACGAGAAGCTACACCAGAAGCTAAATTAGGCGCCACACCTAGAGATAAACTAGGCTCTAAACTAGGAGCTAAACCAAGAGCTAAACTAGGTGCTAAACCAGAAGATAAACTAGGAGCTACACTTGGAGATAAAATAGGTGCTAAAACAGGATCTAAATTAGGCGCCACAACTAGAACTAAACTAGGCGCTAAACTAGGAGCTAGACCAAGAGCTAAACTAGGTGCTAAACCAGGAGCTAAACTAGGAGCTACCCCTGGAGCTAAACTAGGTGCTAAACTAGGCTCTAAACTAGGAGCTAAACCAGGAGCTAAACTAGGTGCTAAACTAGGCACCAAACCAAGAGCTAAACTAGGTGCTAAACCAGGTGCTAAATTAGGAGCTAAAGTGGTTGTTAAATTAGGAGCTAAATAGGGCGCTAAACCAGGATCTATTTTGGGTGCTATTTAGGGAGCTATCCCTCATATTCAGAGCAAAAATAGGCACTAAACCAGGAGAAAAACTAGTCGCTAAACCAGGAGCAAAACTAGGTGCTAAATCAGGAGAAAAACCAGGTGCTAAACCAAGAGAAAAACCAGGCGCTAAATCAAGAGAAAAACTAGGAACTAAATTCGGTGCCCTGGTGAACACATCGTTTAGCATCGGATTTTGTGTTATCCAATAGGCCTAATTCATGCACTCAAATACACTAAATTTCGACACTAATGGCATGTTTTGTTGTAGTATATCCTCCACAAGGAAGTAATCCCCCTATCCCACCTACAATTCATGGATGACACAATGTTGTTAGGAACCCCCACAACGAAGGATCCAAATCACTCAAGAAAATAATGGAAGCATTTTTTTGGATTCAAGCACAAGCAATAATCAAGGTAAATGCCTTATCTTGTTTTTCAAAAATTCGATGAGAATCCAGCTAAATATCACCAGAATTTTGGCTTTTAAAAAGGCTATTATTCCTTCCAATTTTTTAGGATCCCCTTGTAGAAAATTATCTGATAAACATCTCGTGGGAGGACCTTTTATCCAAAATAGAACTCAAACTAAACAATTGGACCTTTTGTTTCCTTACCTTGCCTAGGAATGTGCTCTTAATAAAATTGGTGCTACAAGAGATGTCGTTATATCTATTTTTAGTTCTAGCAGCCCCAACTAAAATCACCAAAGCCATCAAGAGCATTAAAAGAGACTTTCTATGGATAGGGGAAAGAAGGAAAATAAATGGACCTTGGTAGCATGGGACAAAGTTTACATTTCAAAGTGCTCTAGAAGACTAGGAATTAAAGATCTTCAAATTATGGGCAACGCTCCAGTAGGAAAAACATGGTGGGGATTATTAAAGTGTAAAGAGGAGCTATGGGTAGGATATGTTGGAAAAAATATGCCTAGGAAAGAAAAAAGGAAGACCTAATTAGTATGGAGGGTATCCATCAAGGATCTATGATATGGATTCATGATTGGAATAACAAGGGACTGGTATGGGTACACTACTTTTGGGAATTCCGATCGGAGACCATGAGACTCTTTTGGGATGTCTCCAGGTAGTGGAAATCCAAATTCATGATGATTGAGCAACTATGGGATACCACAGCCTTATTCTATTCCCTCGACTAGAATAACAATAGTAGCTACTAGGATTTCTATGAGGGGGAAAACTAGTGAAGCTGGAAACAAGGGGAGAGTTGACTAAAAGATATAGCAGAGGAGTCACGAAAATCTCTAAAGGATGAAATTGAGTGAAGGGAAGATAAAAATTAGTCTAGGGATGGAAATTCTAATATGGGGTAAGCAAAGTGAATCTATTTTCTCAGTGAAAGAAGCCTATGATATAGATTCCAAACATCAAGATATGGAAAAATAAAGGATCTAAAAGAAAATATGGAACTCAATTATTTGGCTGAAAATATCCACTTTCCTCTAGCTCTTAGTTAGGAGGAAAATCCTCACCTAGGATAAACTGCTTAGGCGAGAATTCAAAGGGATTTCCATCTGCATAATGTGTATATGAGATGAAGAAACAATGAAAACTATCTTCAACACCTACAACCATGCTAAGGTTTTGTGGGACAAAAAGTGTAGAAATTTTCAAGCAAACAATTAGGAAAGGAATGACTTTGTGAGCACTTTGGAAGAATAGAGATCCTCCCCATTTGATGACCTAGTCTTGAACTGAATATGGAAAGTACTTATATGATTCTTACTTTGGACAGTTTGGAAGGAATGTAACCAACAAATGTTTAAAAACCAATAGAGAGGAATCACAAATCAATGGTCCAAGGACATGGGAAAAAAACATAAATAAATATATACATGCTTCAATCTAGAAATAGGAGGAAATGACTTTTCATAGCAGGGAAAAACATATTTTTGTTGCATGGGGCATTGACCTCAGAGCTATTTATATTAACTTCAAACCCACTCAAGCTATGGTGAGATTGCCAGAACATCAGTCCAAGTCACCCTTAGAATTCATTAAACTCAAATTTGATGGGCTTCCAAAGGCAATATCAAGCCTTGATGCAAGGGGGGGTCTTCAAGGATGATTCAAATAACATTATATGTGTCTTTGCAAACCACATTAGGAATGACACTAATAATGGAGCAGAACTCACAACTCTATATGGGGATCTCCAAATAACCAAGTTCATGGGTTATGGAAACCTAGTCGTAGAGGAGGATTCATATATAATAGTTAATGATCTATTAAAGTTACAAAATGGTTCAAATCCTTAAAATATCTCAAGCAACCAACATATCACCACCAACTTGGAGAGCATTACTGAGCTAATGAATTAGTTTCTAGAAAGTATCCCCTCTCATGTGTGCCATAAAGCCAATGGAATGGTGAATATTCTTGCCAATGAAGGAGTTCTAAGAGGCCAACATGATTTGGAGGTCAATTAGGAGATCATGGTACTGGGAAAAATCAAGGAGGTATGTCTTGATATTAAGATGGGAATCCCTCGAATGGGATATTAGCGAGGTATGATGAGAATTGTGGGCATGATGGGGGGTGTTGATTTGAGATAAAAATGGTGACGATCAACATAAACCATGTGTGTGGAGAGGAGATTGGATATTCTTGAGAAACAATGATGTTGTTACATCTAAACTACTCACTTGTGACATTTCCACCAATCGTATAGAAATATGTTACTATTGGTCAGAAGTTTGTTATATGTGGACCATATTAAACCCAAATTGATGTCATTAATATTGATTTGGTCATTTTTAGACACTATTTATAAGATTGTGTCCAAGGGGTTTAACCATTATTCCCCCTATAAATAAATCATTTGAGGTCACTCCATCCATATTCATTATCGCAAGTAAGGTTATGTTGTTGAAACTCCATCATAAATAATGAGGACCTCTTTCTCTTGATATTTTATTTCTTGTCTAGGTAACTTTATTATCCATCAAGGAGGGAGTCATCAACACACCAAGGAAGCCAAGGACCCATCCCAAGGATGGGTTTTGCACCCCATCATCTTCATCAAGATCTCTTCATGAGATTTTTCTTGGCCTATTCATTGGTAATGGAGCATTATTTACATTCTTTTTAAACTCCATGTTCATTTTTATTGCAAATATTTCTTTATTGCAAATATTTCTTGCATGAATGTGATAGGGTTTGAGATTGTAAAATAGATCAAGAGTTAGGTTTTCTTTCTCTGAAATCCATTACTTTATGTGAATAACACACAACCGTTAAGTTAGTATATTTTGTACGCCCTTTCCACAACTTGAACACAACATATTGGTGACTCTAATGGGGATAATAACCATTTCTTCTTCATATATTGTGGGTGTGTGTGTTTCCCCCCTCACCCCCCTCATTCATCGTGTAAATTTGGGATTTTATTTTAACTTTTTTTTATGTTACGTTTTCATAGAAGTTACCTGGTCGGAACCTTTCATTTCTACCTTATAAATAGGCCTTCAACTTTCACAATTGGTTTTAGGGAAAACACAGATATTGACCCCTATTTCTACACTCATTCATCACAAAAACTCCCCCCTGATTATGCACTTCCATCACATATTTTGGAGTAATTTTATGCACTATTCCAAAACTAAAAAAAAATACATCTCTTGTTTTATCTCATCCTAAGAAGTACTCGTATAGGGTTGATTTACACTATTAGGGTACTTGTAATATTTTGTAATGCATTCTTAGAGAAATGTTGTAGGTAGAGAAAAGGCCCCTTAGGGTTCTTAGTACCTTCTTCTTTTAGGATTTATTTTTGTTTCATTTCATATTTTTGTTTCAGTACAGTGAGTTAAGATCCATAGATTGATTGAATATCTCTTACACTTTCTTCATTTACAAAAATGTTGGGCAAATAAAATCCTCCCTTGTTTCCTTAATACTTGTCCTTGTTTTTTGGTTTTTGTTTGGAGTTTTGGTCTTTGCTTTTTTAGCTAGTTGGACACCTCTTTTGAAGATTTCAAACCTTGCATGTTTATTGTTAGAGTGGGCCTTTTATTATATATTAGAAATTATTTCAAGTTAGAGAAAATAATCTCCCTTATTTCTTAGTATTTGGTTTGTTTATTTAGCTTTTCAATTTAAAAATTCATGCTCATTTAGTCCTAGTCTTAGCTAGGTTGAAGTAGGGGTTTATATTTGATGATATGAATTCTTTCATATTTATTTCTCATTTAAAAGTTCAATAATATAAAGAAAAAATTATTTTACTTGAGTACTTGTCTTAGTTTTTAGCTTTCATTTCAATTTCATGTCTCATTTATTGCAAATTCTTCTATTTCAAAGCATTTTTTTTTGTAGTTTGTCACACCACGTTTTCACCCACTACACACCTTAACCATATGATTTTTCCATGACCCAAACCTCATCATTAAAATAAACCACTTGACTTAACACACTAAATCCCCCCATTGGGGACAAAAGAATCTTGTAGTTAAGTTATGGTTGTGGGGATAAACATCCAAATAATTTGCAACCATTTCAAATTTGAAATGTAGTGGTTGAATTTTAGGGAACTTGAAATCCTTTTTTACCGGATACGGTCAAGAATTGTTTAGCAATAGGCACAGTCTTTGGAGTGGATAATTCCAAAGTTGAGACTGTAGGTTTGACTAAAACTCCTAGCTCTTTCAATACTAAATATCCCTTGACCATTTGATTTTATCTTGAAGGAAAGGTAACTTTTTGCATGTATCTGTGAAGAGGTATCTTAGTGGCCATTCTACTAGGTTCCTACATGGGTGGCTCTCATAGAAGGGAGGGAACCCAAGACAAATTTATACAAACCATTGGGACTTCATCACCCTTTTCTCCTAGTTATAACTATCTCATTTGTACCTTCACTCATGTCCACACAAGACTTCATAACCTCTTGTGGTAGTTGTTTGGAAGTCCCTCTTCCATAGTCTAGGCTTGATTGAGCACTCTTAGTTTATCTTTAGGCTAGAGTATTTTTCTTTGATAGGATGGAAGCTTCAAGTAGGACACCCATATTGTGATTCAAACACACTTGAAACCGCTTTTTTCACTAGCTAAGCATGTAGTTTTGTTGTTTGGTCATTTTGTTTTCTTGATTGGTTTCTTGGGTGACTTTATGTTTTGATAGATTATTGGAATTTTAGGAGAGATATTTGCACCTAGGAATAATTACAACCCCAAGAAGACTATCATGTAGACTCCATGGCATACCTCCCTTAATTATTACTAGTCGTGTCTTATCTCTTTATCAATGAGTTAGAGTCAATCATTTTATCCCTCCTTTGGGTTCATCATCTTCGAATTAAATAAGTTTATCTTCTTTGGATTCTGAACCCTCATCCCCTTTGAGGCCATCTAGTTCAAGTGTGTTAAAACCAAGATAAATAAATAGCAATATGGGCACAAGAAATAAAAACAAACACATAGAGACAATATTTACCCTAGAAAGACTTAACCAGGAAAACCAACACCCAAATAAATATTTATTATTTCCTTGACCAAGTAAGCCAACACCATCCACTTAAGGAATTTTGCAATGGATTATTCCAAGATATTAAATAGGCTTCATCATATGTAATACCATGGGTTACCCAATACCATAGGCCCATAAACCATGAATGGTAATCATATTATTAATTGTATCAAGGTTATCTTAACTACTCTATGACCAAGTCAAGATTAACTCAACATCCCCCCCTTTAAACTTGACTTGGGATAAACACCTACCCCCCTCAAATTTTATTTACCATATTTCTAGGAATACAACATGCCCCATATCACCTAGGTATACATCTAAACTTTATACTAGTGAACCATCAAACCAGGGGTATACATGCCTAAATAGGTCTTACGACCAAATTCCCATTTACATGTGATAAAATCCAACTCAATAAACATAATTACAATTGTATGCCTGAGCACATGATGCTATGAAACATCAACCCATTTCATTGTTAGCATAAATCCTCCTTCAAATACAATTACATAGACCAAGTATTTATCTTACCACTCTATACCCTTATAAATTATACAAGAATCATATACCTAATTATTTACTCACATCCCTCTCTTCTCCAAACATAGTGAACCAAATCAAGTGACTCGTTCATTAAGTACTTCTTCTTCAATGTGCTTTTGCTCCACATTAATCCTTGTAATGAATTTCCATGTGCCATTTACCATGGTTTATAAACCCATGATTATGAAGTGTGAACCACTACTTCAATCTGTGCCTCTAATATATATACATAGCATCATGAAAACAAAAATAAAATTTGAAAGTGAATAATACCTTCACCTCTTCTCTCAATGCTTTGAACTAATTGAAGCTTCTCTTCTCTTTTTGTTTTCCTTATTGTGTTTGAGCTCTGCCATGAAAATAAAATAAAAATATAAAAACTAAAAGGCCTACCAGGCCCAAACAATGATAGACTAACAATTGTTACTAATGTTGCAAATGGATGAAACTTTTCACTTACAAAATGTATCGAAGTTCCTGGTGATTGTTCACTTATGATAGTTGTTATAATGGGGAATCCAATGTCTCATTTGGAATCTTGTATGTAGGGTTTTCAACTGTCAATGCATCATGTGAAAGAAAACATGTAATCATCTGGTGAGGATGTCAAATCCTCCACTATCTATTCATTTGACACCCATATGGTATCATTAGAAGTGATAATATCAAGCATAGTGGACATAGGTGAAATGAGGTTATTTTCTTCTTCCTCCCTATAGATAATTTTATAAATTCAACATCGCCTAATGTCTTAGACACTCATGGTGCCCACCAAATTCTTTCAATACAATAGACACATACAGACAAATTATTTGTGTGACTACCATGTCTCCCTAGCATGTCTTAGCTATAGTTGGAGATTCTTTGATGGTGCATGCCAAGGGCCATGTCATATTTGTGGGTTGGGGGATTTATTATTTCTTTCAAATGAACATTTTTATACCTTCAAGGAAAATGGTGGAAGGGGTTCAATCAACATGGTATATCTTTCAACATTGATATTACTCTTTAAAATATCTCATGAATGTGGATTGAGAAATTTACAAGTATATGGGGATTCTCTGGTGGTGGTAAATTAGATAAAAGGAAAGGATTTGAATCTCAGGGATGATTTTAGGGGCTAAATTTCGCTCATGGGCTAATTTTCCAAGGTTTTTCCCAAAAAAAGATTCGCTATTCTAAAGATTCGCCAAGGTTTCTACATTTTAAAATAAATTTCCATCCTTAAAAACATCCATGCATTTGATCCTCAACGTGGACTTGCAAGAAGTGGCTCAACATTTGAGGGAGGTTATTTATTTTTTTGAAAACTTTACTATTTGTCACATTTATAGGGAAATGAATCAGAGGGTCGATGCATTGTCTAAAGAGGGTTTGAGTATTTCCTATTAGGGAATTCCATGTGGTGGAATATTCCAAGGAAGAATTTCTTGAGTTAAGGAAGAACTTCTGAAGTTAGTACTCAAATCCAATGTTTATTTTTGTCTTTTTTGTATTTTGATGTTCAATAGCATTGTTTGAACATTAACAATTTTTGTAAAGTATAATAGTCTGAAACTAGTTTTCTGCCAGTAAAATTATGACAATTCTAGATAGGTGGAGGGGTAAGGATGGAATAGTTAGGGAATTGTTGCATATGAGGAATGTATTTTTATCTCTTTCATATTATCAAAATGTTATTTTTCCCATAGAAAAAAAAACAATATAAAATTCTCAACAAATTGGATTAATTGGACAAGAAGCATGAGAACCTAATAAATGCAATTTGGGGATTAGAAACAGGAAACAAAGGACAAGAGGAGTAATGGGGTATTTTTATGACAAGTGAAGAGGACGTGATGGATAAAATGACATCAGTGAAGCAAATAGAGGAAGAT
Source organism: Picea abies (assembly GCA_900067695.1). Lineage (NCBI taxonomy): Eukaryota > Viridiplantae > Streptophyta > Pinopsida > Pinales > Pinaceae > Picea > Picea abies. The sequence continues at coordinate 5,964 of CBVK0101726988.1, read as the reverse complement.
AAAAATAGGGGAGGGGAAACACCCCCACCTTCATTACTATTGAATCTACCTTGGACTCTGAGGAGTATTCTATGTGATTCCAGGTTTTGTTGACTTAAATTTTTATATCTATGTTACTATATATGCCAATTTGGCTTGGTTTAGAAATAGGAAGATAAAGTTTCTTTATTAAGGTTTTAGTTCTTTATTATAGACCTAGAAGGGAAAAAATCGAACTAAGAACAACTCCTTATTTTTTGTAGAGTCATGGCTCAGCTTCCTTTGGGAGAAAGACAAAGTATGAATTGATTGTACATATTTTTTTATATTTTCAATAGACCGAGTTACTTAATTTAATATTAAAAAAAAAATTAAAAAAAAAAAACACTAATTTTAAACATTTGTAAAAAATATACATTAAAGTGCTAATTATAATGACAAACACATAAATATACATTTTAAAAGGTTTTTCAATACCATCTTAAATAAATCATTTTTCTTGTAAAAATTGAGAAAAGTATAATTTTTTTTTACATTTTTTAACATAATTTTATAGATTTCATATATAAATTGATAGTATTTAATGTTATTTTCTCTAAAGTAATGATTCACATAAAAATGAAAGCCAATAAATAAACGATTATCTATCTCTTACAAGAAGGGAAAATAATGGAATGAAGGGAGAAGGGATTTTTGGTAAAATATGAGGGAGGAATTAGCATAGGCATAGGTATGATTGCTTTTTTGTGGAACTAGTGAGAAGAAGGAAGAGAAAACCATTGAGAAAAGGATAGGTGGTGGGTTGTTTTCCAATACAACCACTTTTGGATGACAAGTTTCAATGATGATGGTTTCAAGAGGTGTTGCTCAATTAAAAATGCTTTTGTCATTACTAGCACACCCCTGAAACTAGGGAAGGGAATGTTGAACGGAATCAAGAATGAATAATTGCAGAGAAGGAGAAGCAAAAATTATGTTCACCGTACAGTGGACACGCTCCTTATGCCATTTCCTTCACCAAGTCATGTTAGTGCTATCATGAATTTTGTGTCATTGTTTTCTTTGTGAGTATTTTTCATCACTTTCGTCAATATTGAATGGATCTAGAAATGAATGGTGCAAATTAATTCAAGAAACACCAATTCTCTTATTTTTCATGTCTGTAAAAGTGATTTTGATTACGAGTTGGAACAAATATAGTGGAAATCTTATTTTTCATGTCTGTAGTGGTGATTTTGATCATGAGTTGGCACAACTATAGTGGAAATTTCGATTTTGGTCTATTTTGAATGGCTTACTATCTTAGGTAGGACATATTTATTTAACTGCCATCCATGTCTCTTTGTATTAGAAAGTTCCAAAAATTAAACTATATAATGTTTTAGCTAAAAAAATGATTTTCCAATCTATTTGTAGATGTGATTTAATTAAATCTTTTATTTGTTACCTTAGTTCAATAAATTCTATTTAATATGTTGTTCCATTGCTATGTTGCTATATAAACAAATCCACTTGGAATTTCATGTGAAACAATTTATCTTCAAACCACTTGATTTGTTCTAAACAAATAAATTCCATGTGTAAAAGATAATGTCACCTATGAGCTAATACAATAACATATAATTCTTTATTTTAGCATTATTTAATTTCTTACTAAAATAGGCAATCAATTTGTCTTCTTGACTCAACACTTTGTGAATGGCCATGAATCATAAAAGGTTTCTCAATGAACACAATAACATGTAAATATTTCTTTTAGCATTATTTTATTTATTATTAAAATAGAGTGATCCAATGGATCAAATTCTCCTCGATCTTAACAACTACATTGATCTATGGCTTAAAACCCGATTGGTCCATGATCTCTATTTAAAACACATGGATGGTCATTTTTTGATGATCAATTGTGAGAAAATCTCTTGCAAATCTCTCTGTAAATTGTTCTTTTGCATTAATAAATTACTCCAAGTTGCCACGTTGGTTGGGGTCATGGATGTTTCCTCGTAGGGATTTTACCACGTCAAAACATTGGTGTATTGATATTTGATATGTTTGTGTGAGTAGTTATTGAAGGTGTTCGTCCTCTGTTGAAATACATGTGTAGTCAAACATGGTATCAGAGCACATTTGAAAACCCACTCCCATTGTAGATTGAGATCGTGAAGTTGTGTTGCCTCATCTCTAGTTTCTACAATTATCTTTCATTTTTGGGTTGAGAGGACTGTTCCATTTCATCTTGAGTTCTCGTTTCAATCATAAACACTTTTTATTTCACTCGAAAAGGTTTCCATTTTCCCAAGATATGGCCATTTTAGTGAGATCTTGAGGTATAAAGTCTGAATACACCCTTTTAATTTTTTGCAGAGATAATATTTTGGTTTTCTATTTTTTTATTTATGGGTTGCTACTCTTTTCGATCTGCATATGTTCTTTTCCCTACACCCTATGTGATATTGGAAAATAAAAAATAGATCGAAAATGATTTTCATGTCTATGTATGCTCTTTGTCGTGAACTCTGTGTGATCTCGGTAAATCATAAATAGAGGGAAAAGTTGCATTTTTTGAGGAAGATAATCGAGATCTAACCCTTGTCGTCGAGAAGTAAAAATGTTTTCCTGTGTGAAAAGAGTTTTTTATGAGCACGCTCTCTAAGGCCGTCATCGCCGACGACAACAACAACAACAATCCTCCTTCTAAACAATACAATATGTTTTGCACTATCTCACTTGGTTAAAAGTTGTTTTATTAAGTAAGAGGTATTGAGTACAAGTCTCTTTTTTGTTACTATTTTTGAAAAAGGTCATGCATCCATTGTAAATTGTATTTCACTTAAGTTATAAAAGTGAATCACTACAAGTAGCTTTAATATTTTATTTTAAGTTATTTTTTATGCATGAAACTTTAATTCATAAAGTAATTTCATTGTAAAAGTGATCACACTTATTCTATAAAAGTGGGTCACTTCATAAGAAACTTATTTGTAAAAGTGAAGTTATTAGAATGAGGGGTATTATTTTGTGGACCAACTTTACTTTCCATGTGGCTCTTTGGTTACCGTTTATGATTTTTTTCAAAGGGCATAACTTTCACATCCGAAGTTTGTTTTCAATGTTGTTGTTTTTTAAACAACCTCTTTTTAGAGATCTTTCCATCCAGACCATCAGTTTCATTGTTTTATATATTTTTTAATATGAAATCTCCTAGTGATGTTTTTTTTACCAGAACCAACTACTTCCAATGGAAATACTATATGGAGGATTTATTAAGAAGTAAAGGATTGTACTAGATTACCTTGGGAAAATAAGAAGAACCCACTGATGATGAAAAGTATGCCAAATGGATTAATAGGAATGACGAATCTCGTGAAATAATAAAAATGGCCATCTCTCTTGATTTAAGGTTCCACTTCAAGGACTTGATGCCCCCAATAAATCTTGGGAAAATCTTGAAGTTATGTTTGGTAAACACAATATTATTCGAGCTCACCAATTGGAAAATCAGTTAATGAATTCAAGTCCAAATGATTTTCCTCGCATTGAAGATTACTTGTCTAAGTTCAAAACACTTAGACTTTTGTGTATATAATGCGAGCTAGATTTGTCAGAAGATCGATGAATATATTTCATTCTTTCTAAGCTTGGTAGTGCATATTATATTTTTGTATCTATATTTTATGCCACCAAAGAAGCTCTAGGGACTGCTTATAAAAAACCCTCTCTTGATTTCTTTTATGATTCTTTGATTTGAGAGCAAGATAATCTTTTTCAAATTGGATTGATTGGCACTACAGGTACATCCAACAAATCCTTAGTGGCCCAGCATAAAGATAAACCCAAGAATTTGAAGAAGAAACATCCTTGCCACAAAAAAACGCAAAACAAGGGTCCCAAACCCTCTCAACCATCTTTCATTCCTAATGGTGACAAAGGAGAAAAATATAAAAATAAGAAGACATACATACATTACAACGTTGTGTGAAAAATGGTCATGACGAGTCTAAATGTTTTAAGAATATGGCATTTTTAGAAGTAACAATGAAGAATCACAACAATTAGTATTGGTTCTTCTTCTTCTTCTCATGGAAATGCACTTTATTTTTCTTGTTTCTCCTTCAATGCAACTTCTAATTCTTCTTCTGATGAGTGGATTATTGATTATAGAGCCACTTATCATATGGATAAGGATCAAGCCATATTTTCTACTCTAAATGAATGTAACACCAATAAAATATTTGTTGGTGATGATAGATCTTTTAGTGTTGTAGGGTCTGGAATAGTTCAGGTAGATAATGGTCATTTTAATGATGTATTGTGTAGTCCAATTCTTTCCTACAACCTTCTATCAATATATCAAATCAATCATTCAGGTGAAGGTAAAAACATAGAGTTTTCACCTAACCAAGTTTTAATCAAGGATCTTAAATATCCTCAGCATGTTCTTGCAACTGGAATTGTTGATGATATTACTAGGTTGTACAAGTTTGACAACTTTGGATCATCATATTTTCCATCAGTTTTTGTTGCTCATAGTGATGAATTGAGAAAACTTTGGCATGAGCAGTTTGGTCGTCTAAACTATCGCTCATTACAACAACTATGTAATCAACATATGGTGATTGGTCTTCCTCTTGTTTCCTGCAAAGATGATGTTTGTGTCGGTTGTGTTCTTGGTAAACATCATCGAGACAGTTTTGAAAAACGTGCCTCTTGGCACACCTTGGCCCCTTTGCAACTTATCCACAATGACTTGTATGATCCACTTTCTTCTCCTTCTTTTTCTGGGTGAAATTTTTTCTTAACTATCTTTGATGATTTTTCCAGATGCACTTGGGTTTACTTATTAAAACTTGAGAGCAAAGTTTTTGACAATTTCTTTCCCTACAACGCCCTTGTAGAAAAGAAATTTGAATATCAACTTCAAAGGTTAAGAACATATCATGGAGACAAATATGTGAACAATCAATTTACAAGTTACTGCACTGCACAGGGTATCCAATTGCAACACACTATTCCATATATACCACAACAAAATGGTGTTGTTGAGAGAAAGAACCACACATTAACAGAAATGGATAATTATATGATCCAATCTAAGGGATTAAGTCTAAAGTATTGGGAGGAAGCCATTAACTATGAAAATTACATAGTAAATCACACTCCCACAAAGGATCTTAAAAACATAACACTATAAGAAGCATGGAATAAAATTAAGCCATATGTAAGTCACATTAGTGTATTTAGCAATGTATCATGGCCTCACATTCCTAGTGAGAAAAGGAAAGCATTGCATCCTAAAATTGAGAAGTGTATATTTGTTGGTTATTTTGAAGATGTCAAAGGTTACAGACTTCTTCAACCACATTGTAATTAAATTATTATTAGAAGAGATGTTAAATTTGATGAAAGTCTCTTGGCCTGTGAGCCTAATTTGGTGTGTGTTCCTTCTTCACCCTGCGAGCCATCTTTGGCATTTGTGCCTTCTTTTGTTTCTATTCTAGTTTATTCTTCTTTAGATTATGACAGTTAGGATGAAAATCCACCTCCATTTGCTCACCTTCCTCTAGATGATTCCATTGAACCTAAACCTGCACTAGCACCACCGTTTCCTAGATGGGCCCATTCAACACGAGAAGCAGCTAGTGATGTCGTTGGTGATCCTTCATATCAATGTTGGAAATGTTCATAGTTCTAGTGAACCTCTTCTCTTTGGGCTCAAGTTTCAAAGACTCATGATCTAGAGAAATTTGTAGAAGATTTAGGTCATCCATATTGGGATACAACAATGAATGAAGAATGTTGTTTTTTAATGGAAAATAATACTTGGGATCTTGTACCTCTTCTGAAAGAAAGAAAAATTGCCAGATGTAAATGGGTCTACAAAACTAAGTATGTGACACAAACCCCCTTCCCTCCAAAGGGGTTGCTTGACCTCCTGGTCTTGGATCATTTGAATTTTTGAGTCGAAGCGACTACTTGGTCCCTGCG
>CBVK0101726987.1:477-10894 GCA_900067695.1 Picea abies | reverse complement strand
TTTAATAGAAGATATTGTTCACTATATATTTGTGTTATTCTCCATATCTCCATTTTTATTATATTCAGTCTATTAATTAGTTCGTTCCTCTCCCAAATCTAGATCAATCATGTCCAAATTAGTTTGGTAGCAACTTGGTTCACCTGAGTTGATCCCCTGCACCATCATGCTTCGAGCTTATGATGGTCTCCCATCCAAACTAGAAGTCCCATATCAAAAAGTTCCGGTCGAGTTGGGGGGAAAATAATTCTCATCGAAATAGAAGTCATTGACTCCTAATTGGATTATAATATCCTATTCAGATGAAGCTACATGTACGCCATGCAGGTTGTATCTTCCTCAGTCTTTCGTACCATGCTCTTCCTTCACAATGGGAAAATTGTCACCATCGATCAATTAACCCACCATGAACCCAACCAATTAGGGCAGATTAATAACATCCTGCTATTGATCTACTCTAGCATCGACCTAGTCCTAATGATTGACGTTGGACCAAATCTATTACATGATCCATCTTTGATTGGCACATACCAAGACTTCCCACACCCCACCATTGCCATTGTGTGTGTTTCCATGACCTATGGAGTTGAGATACCAGACCCCTCCCGTCCATAGATAACTAATTATAATCCTCCACCACTCCTTCCCACTCCATCCTGATACTTTCTGACGCACTCCCCATAGAGACTCCTTAGGAAGGAACATTAGAGACTCTACCACCCATGGGGAAAATCCCCATTTGGAAGACACTCCCACATGCCATCACCCAAATACCATTCTTTTAGCCTCCCCCAGGGTTAACAACATATCAAGTTGTTGCTACCCTCACTTTACCAAATATGGTTATAGCCATCCCTGTATGGTATCTCGAACCACCAACTATGGTACCAGGGTTATCCCTTCCACAAAAACTTGCGGTCCCATTACCACGATTAATAGCTCATCCAACCACTCATCTAACTGGTCACACAGTTGGAGGAAATATTACCACTACAGGATATGCTACCTCTAGAACATGGGGAATTTCCACCAACCAACGAGGCAAACACAAGAAGAAGGAACGTTCTCTCCCTTTCCCACCCTGAATACCACCTCCATGTGTATTGTGCTAATTTCTCTTTGATGTCGTTGATCCCCATGGCATTCAACTCCAACACAATCTGATGATATAGTGGATCTTACTTTGATACCATTACAATTTTTAGTAGCAACCAAACACCTCTGAATTTGATTAGGCCATCAAGGCCTCCAAGTCCTTCACCACCCAATTCAGAGCCAATTCCATCATCAAAATTGTCACCTATTGTTTCTAATGCTCTCGAGGGCACTGCAGATATCTACTTCGTCAGCAAGTTCAATTACTACTATCTCTGTATGGTTTCATAATATGAGCACAGGGCATGCCCGCCTCATTTGTACAAACACTTTTTTATTTTTCTACCCTACTTTGTACTAATCTTATGTCCCCTCTCCCTTCGATGGATGAATCTCACAACTCATCACGTTCAGGTTTTCTCACTTTATACACAATGCTATTATCACCAAAAGAAACTATGATTTATTTCAGCTATACATATGCTCCTAACCTCACACATTAGAGGGCATATTTTATCACCAGGAAATGGATCACTACAAATACAAACAATGGATGAAGAAACAATTAACAAAAACAAAACATACTACCAATATTCATGGAAGGATTACACTAAATTTGGCAAGAAAACCATAAAACAATGTAAAAGTGGTTCTGGAAATCCATGCACATTCAACCACAATAGTGCACACACATCGGCATAGGATAACATGGTGTACTATGCACACAGTGCACTACTGATAATCGAAAGACCCATGTGAATGCATAAATGGCACATTGATGAGTTTGGTCGGGCCTCAACCACTTTTGGGATGAAGGGGATCTCCCCCGTACCCAAAATCACCCCCAAATTTCTCCTTGGGATCACTGAAAAAGGATGGGAGGTACCTCCAAGGGCCTCCAATTCACATTTGGAACCAATTAATAAAAAGATTGGCATCCTCCTATAAATAAAGGGCCATTGTATGCAAAAACCAAGAATCATTTGAGTCTTGTTATGCTGCTCTTTTTTAGTTTTGGTAAGCCATCTTCCTCTTAGAAATCTTTGGGAATCCATAGAAAGTATCAGGACTCTCTTGTCTTGAGTATTCCATCACTCTTTTCTTCACCATTTTTCTTTGTTAGCCATTGATAGTAGAAATAAGACTTTGTACTTGGGGACTTGAGAGCCTTCCCAAGGAGGAAGAGGGGACTCATAAGTTCCCATATTTCTCCAAGGAGTATCAATTCGAATATCAATTTACTTGGTATATCTCTCTTGTGTTTTCTTTGTGCATTCAGTATATCTCTCTTGTGTTTTCTTTGTGCATTCATTTCAAGTTATTGTTTGTTTAGTTTAGATTTATTTCATTGTTGTTTATTTCTTGTTTTTTTATGTTAGTTGAGCCACTAACCAACTAACTCTATATTGTGCTTTCTGGATAGCCTAACTAGATAGTTAAGGGACCTCCTTTTTCACACTTGTTTCAAAAGGAACCCAACACCTTTTAATAGATAAATTATTTGTACAAGAAGAAAAACACTTAGAACCTGGTCTTAGCCTTCAAGTCAATCCCTAGAAGTTTCGGCCCCTGCAACAGTTGCAACAACTGCAAAAAATGATGCACATTAGAGAGAGAGAGAGAGAGTCTTCACATGTGCAAACTAGAGAAGGAGAGAGATAGATGAAAGATAGATGCCAACAATACTTTGCTTGAGATTCTGAGTTACTTCAAGAACCAACAAACCTGTAATAGATGCAGTTGATGAGGAAGGGTAGTTGCAGTGTGTGTACAAATGAAGAGCCCAGGGTTGTATTTATACTAATTTGTCACTTAGTTTGGGGCCGACTTCTCAATTTTGGTGGGGCTGACTTTTACAAATGGAGCCAAAAATTTATTTTTACAAACTCAAAATTTCCTTCTTGAAATTTCTAAAGAGGACTTTACTCAAAAAAAAAATTATTATGTCTCGAGCATTTAAATATGCTTTACAAATATTATGAGACCAAAAATATACATTATGACGACTGACCATAGTTACAAAATTCAACACTCCCTCTTAATGAGGGAGGTATTTAGAATGTCAATCTAAGTATTCTCAATGTTGACAAATTTATCTATTAAAGGGTTATATAAAGTAATTATCAAATGACACATCATCTAGCATAAACTCTTTGGGACATACTTCATCTGAAGTAATCAGGCATGATGCTAGAATAAGTCAGGTGCTAAAACCTGCACACTCAACTGAGTGTCCCATAGTTGTAACACACTCAGCTGAGTGTCCCGTGACTACAAGGACCATTCTTCCTGATTGGGTCACCATTTGAGCCACAAGAAGAATGTCAGTCCTCCCAGATGCTGAAAGCCACACCATGGGTTATAGGGACCATTCTTCTAATCAGGTCACTACATGTTCCATAGAAGAATGTCAATCCCATACCATTTTCTCTAATCGGGTCACCATATGTACCATAGAGAAAATGTCAGTCTTGTATCAACCTCCCTAATTGGGTCACCATACGCGCCTTAGGGGGTGGACCATTCATCCTAATTGGTTCACCAACTGTGACACAAGAGAATTTTAGTCCATGATACATCAACAATCTATACAACCTGAACCATTCTCCACAGGGAGAATCTCTATCCAACACCAAACTGACTATCCATGATACAATAATATCAACACTCCCTCTCAACCAAGGCAGTAATATCCATAAGTCCCACATTTTCCCTAAAGTATACAAACTTCCCCTAGGACAAGGGCTTCATCAGTATATTTGTTGTCTACGCGTTGGTGGAGATGTACTGGAGCTTCACTTCTCCCTTTTAGACTTTATCACAGATGTAGTAGTACTTGATCTCAATGTGCTTCGACTTTTCATGGAACATAGGGTTTTATGAAAGCCTCACACAAATTTTATTTTCACAGTATATCATTTTCAAATTCATCACCTGATAAAATAGTCCATAAACTAGCTTATAGAGCCATATTGCTTTCGTATAGGCATCGCAAGCTGCAATATACTCTTCCTTTGCAGTGCCAAGTGCGAAAAACTTATGCTTCCTACTAGTCCAAGAGATTCTAATAGAGCCCAAACTAAAGCATACTCCTGAAGTGCACCTTCTATCATCTACACTCCCTACCCAATAATAATTTGTATATCTTTGCAACTATACATCACTATTTGAGACATATCTCAAACCATAATTTAGCATGCCACAAAAATATCTCAACATGTGCTTTGTAGTTATCCAATGCTCATGTCTTGGTTCCACATGGAACTGGATCAACATGTTCACAAAGAAACAAATGTCTGGCCTGGTATTAGCCAAATACATCAATGAGCCAGTCAACTGTTGGTACATGGATGGGTCTACCAGATTAGAATCAAAGTCTCTCAACTTATTCAAGTTTGTCACCATGGGAGTTTCCATGGATTTGCAATCCATCATCTCAAACCTCTGAAGGATATTCACAACATACTTCCCTTGACCTAGGAATATTTCACCAGGATTCTACCATACTTCTAGCCCCAAATAATAGTGCATGATACCAAGATCCTTCATGTCAAATTTAGAGGCTAGCTCCCTCTTACACTGAATAATGAGAGGCTATGCACTTGTCAGAAATAAATCATCAACATATAGTAGTAGAATCATAGGTGCATCATTCACAACCTTGTAATAAAGGTTTGGATAAACATAGCTTTTGGAGAATCCAAGTCTCATCAAATAAATGTCAATTCATGCATACCAATCTCTTGGAGCTTTCTTGAGTCCATACACGGATTTATTTAATCTACAAACATGGGACTCTCTCTGGTGCACCTCAAAACCTTGAGGTTTCTCTATGTACACTTATTCTTCAATCACTCCATTGAAAAAAGTGGTCTTCACATCTATCTGATGTAGACTCCATCCCATATATTCCGCAAGAGAGATAATGGATCTGATAGAAGTGTATCTAGCAACATGAGTAAACATTTCATCATAGTCTTCTCCTTTTTTCTGGGAGAACCCTCTAGCCATGAAACTTGCCTTGTATTTATCAATACTTCCATCCACTGGATGTTTGATATTTTATATCCACTTTGAAGTCACTACAAACTTCCCTTCAAGTCTAGGCACAACTTCCCATACATCGTTCTTCATGATGGATTGTTGTTCTTCCATCATAGTTTCCTTCCATTCTTTCTGCTCAACTGCTTCTTCAAAGGTGGAAGGTTCTAGATTCACAATATTTTTTATAAGTGACACATAAATAGAGAACCTCTTGGGTCTCTTTCTTTCCCTGAAGGTGTCACCCAGAGCTTCATGTGTTACTACTTCCTACAAAGTGGATTTGAGCCATGCTCGTATCTTTCTTATCTCAGGAATAGTAACTAGTTTTACCGATTCAAGTGGCCATTTTGGTTCTTCATCAGGATGATATGGAGAACCTGTAATTTCTTCTTTGGGATCTTCATGTTCGTCTTCATCGTTGGAGCCCAAGGAATATTCTATATATTTTCTATAAGCAATATTTTCTATAAGTAATATTTTCATCAAAAATCATGTCCCGGCTAACTTCAACCTTCTATTATCCCAAAATATGCATTCTATAGGATTTTGATGATTCAATGTAACCAACGAATATCCCATTACTTCCTGAAGGCTCTAACTTCTTTGTTTTGTCCTTGGGAACATGAATATAAACAAGACAACCAAAGATCCTCAGGTTTCCAACATTTGGATTCTTTCCAAAGAAAGCTTCTTTTGGAGTCATTTCCTTCAATATATGATGAGGGATTCTATTCTAAACATACAGATGCCATGGCTTCTTCACCCCATAGAAACATGGATAGATTTTGATCATTGATCATTGCCTTAATAGATTCTGCAGTAGATCTGTTCTTCCTTTATGCCATGCCATTCTGTTGAGGGTTATGTGGGACTATCAACTCCCTCTTAATCCCAACTGATTTACGAAAGGAAATGATCTCTTTGGAGGTCTATTCTCCTCCATTATCAGACCTTAGAGTCTTCATCTTATTATGTCTCAAGTTTTCCACTTCAACCTTGAATTATTGAAACTTGTCATCTTCATCCAATTCTTTCGTGAGAAGTCATCAATAAATGTTACATAGTAAAGAGAGCCTCCTAGAGACTTCAATGGAATAGGACCACATACATATGAATGCATTAAGTTCAATATCTATTTAGATCTATTATCACTTCTTGGGAATAGTTTCTTAGCATTCTTCCCAAGTGCACAACCTCTACAAACACCTTCATGAATTGATTGCAATTTGGGTATAGTTACCACCATTTGATTTAGAGATGGAAATGCTTGATAATGAAGGTGAGAATACCTTCTATGCCATAATTAACTAGGATTGACTTCATCATGGACAATTTCTTGAGCATTTTGACCTAGGAGTCTATATAGTCTCCCATTACGAATTCCAATGACTCTAGCATTATTTATAATAGATCCCTTGGTCCATACAAGTAATTTCACATCAACGGATGTTATTCTATCTCCTTTATATTATAGACAAGAAATGGATACCAAATTTTACTTCAAGCCAGGTACATATAGAACATTACAAAGATTGATATTGTTACCTGATTCCAATTCAATAGATGCTTTCCCAATTCCTTTGACTGCATACGAATTGTTGTCTCCAATTTCCACTTTTATAGATATCCTTTTCTCCCTTATGCTTGTGAGACTGACATGGTCACTTGTCATGTGTCTATAATCACCACTATCTATTATCCACATATGATCATCATTAGTAGATACTGTTAGTGTGGTGAAATAAGAGAAATCTGCATAATCTTTCTTGATTTTCTTTGAAGGTTCTTCATCATTTGCATCAATTGTGGAAGCATGATACTTTCCTTTCCTCTTATTTTATAGTTCAATACACCAACTTTTATAGTTACCAAATGTATGGAAACCAAAACATTGGAATTTTGACATGTCTCTTTTCCCTTGATGATTATGTCTCTTTCCTGATTTCTTGTTTTGAAAACCAAACTTCTTCTTGGCTCCATTCTTGTTGAACCTTTCTGCATAAGATTGAGCATATTATCCTTTCTGAATTATTTCCTTTGATGTGATGGTTTATTGTTATTTAGAACAACAGGTCCATAGCTCTTCAAAGGTAAGAAATTCCTTTCTTGTGTTCATACTTGAAGCAAATGCATCCCATGGTCTAGGTAGACCATTGAGTGTGATAGTCACATTATATTTATCCAGAACAACTTCATTGATAACTTGGAGTTGATCTCTTAGTTAGGATATATTCACAAAATATGAAGATATGGTATCATCCTTCATCATTTTGGTATCACAAATTTCATTCTTCAAGCTCGTTACTTGAACACAATTCTTGACTGTAAATAGATTAGTTAGGGTATCATACATTTTTTGTGGTGTATCAATATTGGATATATATTGAATGAAGTGATCTATGATAGAGTCCATAATGAGACTCATGGAACTGATATCATTATCCTTTAAATTTTCTTTTCTTGCATAATCTTTCAGTTCCTTGATCTTTCCTTTCACCATATCGAGAACTTTGTTTTTGGCAAGGATAAGGTCAATCCTGGTTTTCCACGTTATAAAGTTTGACGCCCCTTATAACTTGTTCTCTGATTTCATAGAGGAAGCCATATGTGTAAGGTGGGTAGGTCTTATTGGAGATAGGTATTTCCTTGACGATGATATCAGAGTTCTTTTCTTCACCAAAGCTATGAAACCATGTTGAAATTCCTAGACAATGGATTTAGGTATAATATTTTTGAAATATGATAATTACTTCTAACGATATTAAACTTCCCTTTTAATTTTCAACATATCATTAAGAAATTACATTTCAAAAATTCAACCATATAAATGTAGTATAACAGTAGAATAGTAGAGATCATAGAAAGACATGAGATTTACCCTGGGAAAACCCATGAGGGGGAAAAACCCAAAAACCCTTTTAATAGATAAATTCTTTGTAGAAAAAGAGAAACACTTAGAACCTAGTCTCAACCTTCAAGTCAATCCCTAGACGTTTTGGCCCCTACAGTTGCAGTAGTTGCCCAAAAATATGAGCACTGGAGAGAGAGAGTCTTCATATGTGCAAACTAGATAAGGAGAGAGATAGACACAAGATATGTTCCAAGAAGAATTCTCTTGATATGCCTAGTTACTTCTAGAACAACCTAACCAGTAATAACTACAGTTGCTAAGGAAAGTGAGTTGCAGCACATGTACAAATGAAGAACCCAGAGCTATATTTATACTAATTTGTCACTGAATTTGGGGCCAACTTCTCAATTTTTCTAGGGTTGACTTTTATAAATGGAGCCAAAAAATCATTTTTACAAATTCAAAATTTCCCTCTTGAAATTTTTAAAGAGGATTTGACTCAAAAATAAATTTCTTATGTCTCGATCATTAAAATATGATTTACAAATATTCCAAGACAAAAAATATACATTATGAAGATCGACCATAGTTACACAATTCAACACAACCAAATGATAACTTAGGGGGGTATCCATTGATTTTGGGTAGACCCTTGATTGCTGCAGCTGATTCATATATTGGTTGTAGGTTAGGAGATATGACTATATCACATGGAAACTCCACTAAAAATATTACTCTGTATTTCATGACTAAAATTTATCCCAATTTAGAAAATCCTCCCTGGATAGAAGACAATGATGAATAAACTGTTCAACCTATTCTAATCTTGGACCAATCCTTAACCTTCAAAAGAGATATAGAGGATGGACTTATTTTCACTTTTATAACACACCCTCACATGACTAGGCATCCTACTTATCCATCACTTGGACACATTTTAAGAAGGAATAATAAAGAAACTTGTTCATTAATTGAATTGGCACAATAATTCAAACCAAAGGTTCCCTTGGATTCTATTCTTAAGAATCATAACTTACCAGTTGAGATTTACCAAATAAAAACTTTGAACATCAACTCTATACTAGAACCCTCCTAGCAAGATCAACTTGTCAAAATATTGCAGAAGCATAGTGGAGCATTTGATTGGGACTATAATGATATGAAAGTTATCCATCCTGACTTATGTACACATAATATTTTCATCAAGGAGGATTTTGTACCTATTAGGAGACCTCATTGGAGGATGAATCCTTCTCTGAGGGATATAGTGAAAGAGGAACTACAAAAGCTTCTTAATGTAAATTTTATCTATCCTATCTCTCACAAGAAGTGGGTCTCACCTTTATTTATTGTTCTAAAGAAGAATGGGAAATGGCGTGTGTGAATTGATTATAGGGAACTCAATAAGGCTACTTTAAAGGATCAATTTCCTCTCCCAAAAATTGATAAATTCTTAGATACCCTAGAAGGTAATAATTTTTTTCTCTTTACTTGATGGGTTTAGTGGCTATAATCATATACAAATCACCCCTAAGGACCAAAAAAATACTACATTCACCTGCCCCTGGGGAACCTATGCTTATTGAGTGTTACCATTTGTGTTGTGTAATTATCTTTCCACTTTCTAAAGCGAAGTCCAAAACAATGTTTCTGACTTGATCCAAATTTGTGTTGAAATATACATGGATGGTTTTACTATGTATGGGGACACCTTTGAAGAGGCCTTGAAAGACCTTGGGAAAGTTCTGGTTAGGTTCGAAGAGATAAACCTTGACCGCAACAATGAGAAATTCCATATGTTCCTCACTGAGGTAATTGTGTTGGGTCATCATATATCACCGATGGGAATTAGAGTGGACCTTGCTAAAATTGAGGTAATTCTAAAGCTTCCAGTCCTTGCAGCTCAAAAGGATGTCCATAGCTTTATAGGGAATTCCAGATACTATTATAGATTTATTGAAAATTTTACCAAGATAGCATCACACCTATCCCGATTACTCTTGAGCTTTGTCGGATTATACTAGACTACCCAATGCCAGGTCACATTTGAATCTTTGAAGGATAAACTCTCAGTTGCACCAGTACCGTGGGGCCCAAATTGGTCTCTCTCTTTCCATATTTCTATATATTCTTTAGAAACAACCATTCAGGATGTACTATGATAGAAGGAGGAACAAATCAACTATGCTATCTACTACATCAATAAGAATTTCACTCCAGTTGAACATAACTACATGGTAAATGAGAAAGTGTAATATTCCAGATATAACAGTATGCAGAACATAAATAAATAGCTAGAAATGGAAGATGAACACCAATATAACTATAACAACACCACAATAATACCAAAATGATACCAGAATAACACCAGAAAGATCACTTTGATTACTGAGAGAAATGTTCACTTTCCTCTTCGAGGGGGAAACC
>CBVK0101726979.1:0-14031 GCA_900067695.1 Picea abies | reverse complement strand
AATTTTTGGATTGAATTATTTTCTTGTTTGGGTACTCAATTGGCTCATAGGTCCTCCTACCATCATCATCTGATGGGAAAACTAAGATTGTGAATTAATGTTTAGAAGTGTATCTTCATTTATTTGCATTTAATAAATAGACATAATGGGTCAATTTGTTTCCCTTGGTAGAATGGTGGTACAACACATCCTTCCATGCTTTCATCAAGATGTCCCCATTTATGGAGCTTTAAGGTTGTCATCATCCATCCATCACATAACCATCAATAGGGAAAGTGAAGGTTCAAGTAGTGGGGGACCACATAGAGAACCAACAAGAGGTTCTCCAACTGTTGAAGGACAACTTGGATATGGCAAAAAATAGGATGAAAAAACAAATACATAAACATCAAAGAGAAAGGGAATTTTAAGTGGGGTATTGGGTATTTCTCATGATACAACCATACAAATAGATGCTCCTTAAGCTAGAAAATAAGGAGAATAAATTAGCAACTAAGTATTATGGTACCTATAAGTTTTTGTGGAGGATTGGAAGTATGGATTACAAATTAGAGTTACCTCCATATTCACGTATACATCCAATATCCCATGTTTATTGATTAAAGAAGGTAATTGGTGACGAGATCCCAATTCAAAATATTTTACCAGAGATTAGTGAAGAAGGGAAAATCATACTAGCACCAAAAAGAATCTTTGATTTCTTCATGTAGAAAAAATGAAGATGAGTTCTTCATGTAGAAACATCCACCACTAATCAAGTTTTGAGGGAAACATGTGTTTGAAGGGGAGGAGCATGTTAAACCCTAGATATTGAGTTATTACATTTATATTGTTATATTAGTGTTGTCCTTATTGGTTGGCTAGACTCTTTAATTGTAATTGTACCCTTTGTCTCCTATATACCAAGGAGACCTAGTTTTAGTGAGCATATCATATCATGCATTTGTTATATTGTAAAAGGAGGTTTCCCCCTCAAAGAGTCTTCTCATTCATTCTTTTATCTAATTCTCAAGGCATGGAGTTACTTATCTTTCTACTATTATGCTATTTGGACGATGTATTCTTCATCTTATAGAGTGTGAGATGTTGGATGGTGCTTTGAATTTCGTAACTTGGAAGCTCAGGGTACTTATTATTATTGATGAAGTGGAGATCTTGGAGCATGTCGAGAAGGAGATTGCAACACCTACCAATCTAATGAAGTTGGCCACCCATAATAGAAGAAGGCCAATGAAAAGAAAACCATTATTGATTTGACAAAGGATTGCTCAATCCCTAACATTTCATACAAGATGACCAATAAGAAAAGTTTGATGCTTTGATAGGTTTATTTCAAAGTACTTGTGTTTCTCAATATGTGTTCTTGCAAAAAAATGTTTCAACAATCTGCACGAGTAAAATAGATACAATGGTGAGTTATCTAGCTAGAATCATAGAGTTGAAAGATCAATTGGATACCTTTGGGATAGTGGTAAAAGATAAAGAGTTGTGTCTATTAACAATCTGTAAATTTCTATGAATATTCCACTGGAACAAATCATCACAATAGATCTTATTTTATTCTAAAAATATTTTATTATCAGGTTTATTTCCTTGGATCTCTAATTTATTATCACTAGCTTATTTCTCAAATTAATGAAATAATTGAAATAGAAAAAATGGAAGACTAAGAAAATGAAAAAAAACATCCACAAAAATGAATTAAATATGTATCCTAGGAAACCCAATATGGGAGAAAACCTAGCTATAAGGTGAGGCATATTCTCTACACTCTTTTCTCCAATAATGAAATGCAAATACAAAGAAAGAGACACTCACTATGGAGTTTCCTTTGCACTATGGCATTAGTGGCTACTACATAATCATATTCCTCTTTTGTTATGCTCTCAAATTTTACTCCTAGATGATCTTCTCAACTATGGAACAAGTACAATGCTAAAAGAAAGAAACCCCCTCTCCTCCTAGTGACCCAGTACTTAACATAACTTGATAGCCATCCAGGGTTAGGGTTTTTGCATGCATGAACCCTCAATTAGTGACAAGGTTTTATACCTTCTATAATATTATTGAAATTCCCACATGATGAGCCCCACATGTGTTAGTAATGGTGGAGGACATGGCATCCATTCGATACCATGGTGGTCAACATGCAAGAGGCATAACTTCCACATACAAGTTCCATTTGAGGTGATTTTCACACTATTATAAAGATCTTGATGTATAGAACAACATCAAGGGGCTAGGTGATATCCTTGCAAATTTTTGATCCTAAAAAGTGTTGTTTGATGCCTCAAAATGGCTCTAGAAGGTTTTGGTCTCCAAATCTCCAATCTAGGACCTATTGCTAAAATGGGCCCTACAAGCTAATTCATCTAATTTTTCCACCCATAAAGTACCAAGATAGATGAAAAATTATATAATGATACAATCCGGAACATAACTCCCATTTTGGGAGGATATTGGTCCCCAAAATATTTTACCAAATGAGGTGAGGAAATTTTTCCTCTACCTTCTCCCTGAAGTACCATTTTTCCTTTCCTATAAGTTGTCCTTTCAACTCGATTTTCCAAAGGTCATGCTTCCCATGTCTAGTAGTTCTATAATTCTTCTTCAAAACTGTATCTTCTACCAACTATGCCTGAGCTTCTGGTGCTAAGTCCCATATGCTAGGTAGGACCCGCTCCTTAGTTTCCTTGTCCAACATGGAAGGTTCATAAGTTTCTAATTTTCCACATTCATTATTGAGTAAATGTGCATATATGCGGGTAGATTGAGTTTAAAGGCATTATCACCCACCTTCTTCAATACCTTAAAAGGGTGATACTATAGAGCCTTGATATTCTTACCAAGACCCTATATCCTTTCTTTATTCAACCGTAACCACACTCTGTCTCCCACTTTGAATGATTTCTCAGTTCATGCTAATCATGTTTGGCCTTGTACCGTTCTTGTGACTTTTTCAGCTTCTCTTGTACTTGCAAATGGATCTACCTAATATTTTCAAGAAAATTATTATCTTTCAATGCTTCTCTTGTGATTTCTTACCTCACTCCTCCTTGTTTTCCATAGACAACGTGTAGACAACATCCAATGGAAAATGTGGAAAATATCCAAAGCAATTTTCGAAAGGTGACTTATAGATAGAATTATGGACTACTCTATTGTAATAGTGATGAACGTAGATCATATTTTCATCCCAGGTATTTTGGATGCTAATTGTAACCCCTAAAAAGCTACACCAAAGTCTTGTTAACTACTTCTATCTTCCCATATGTTTGTGGATGGAATATTGTAGATCTCTTCATCTTGGCATCCATCTCTTCCTAAAGTGTATTCCAAAAGGAATTGGAAAATATGGTTTCCCTGTCTAAGATGATGCTCCTTGATACCCAAAGTGTGCCAAAACATGTTCTAAGAACATTTTGTTTGCTTCTTTTCCTTTGATGGTATTCTTACAAGCATAATAATGCACATATTGTTGAACTTGTCAACTACCATACAAGTATCATCATTTCCCTTTCTGGTTGTTAGCAAACCACCAACATAATCCATGGAAATGCTTTCCCAAGTTCAAGTGGGTAATGGTAAGGGATGTTATAGACCTTTCTTTGTATTAATAGGCTTTTTGGTACAACAAAGTATGCATCCTCTAATATACAGAGCTTCATCTTCTTGAATTCTGGGACAACACACATACCTTTGTAAGTTTGCAAATGTCTTCCCAACACAAAAATTTCCTTCAACCTTGGAGGTATGAGCATCTCTGATAAGTTGTAATATTTCACCTTTAGGAACACGAAGTTTGTCTAACTTGTAGAGAAACCCATTCTAGAGATGATAACCAACCTTATCATCACCTTTTTCTATGTGAATTTGACCATGTAGCTACTGAAAACGCCTCTTTGAAGTCCTCATATTATATGTATGCCTCTTTGTATGCATCATGGGTAAACGTATCTATGTGCATAAGAGTTACAAAATATTTAATATTGGATGTGGGTGGCCTTGAAATCATGTGTACCAACTTATTAGTGTTTTTCTTCTTATATTTGATGACTAGATGAAACTTCTAAAAAATCCCCATCCACTTGTAATGTTTGGTTTGTTGAAGTTTACTTTGGGCTTGCAAATACTGCAGTGGATGGTTATAAGTGTCGATAATGGTTTCCTTTCCCATTAGATAGTGCTTCCACTTCTTAACAACTTGAACGAGGTAATATATTTCCTTATCATATGTAGGGTAGTTTAGGAATCCCCCATGAAACATCTTATAATGATAGAATATTATCTTACCTCCTCTCATCAAGACAACTCCCATAAAATATTCTCTTTCATCCGTCTACAATTTGAAAGGCTTCTACAAGTTAGGCAATGTGAGAGATAGTGCTTGATTGATCTTATGTCAAGCTCATCGAAATCTTTCTCTTGATTCTTTCTTCACTGGAAACTCTTAGCATTGGTTGTTATGGCATGGAGTGGCACAACTATCACTGAGAAGGATGCTATGAACTTTGATAGGTACTATGTTTCCCCAAAAAAGTTGCTTACTTCAATGACATTAGTAAGAAATGGCCACTTTATGATGGTCTCCATCTTTGCAGGATCTATCTTGAGTTCCCCTCCACTGATCACGTACCCTAAATACACCAATGACTATTGAGAAAACTCACATTTATTAAGGTTAACCAAAAAATGATGTTTTTCTAGAGTCTCTAACACCTAAATAAGATGTGATATGTCCTCTTACTAGGTAGATATATAAACCAATATGTAATCCAAATACACTATTACAAATGAATCTAAATAGGGACACAATCCATCATTCATCAATTACATAAATGTAGATAGTGTGTTACATAAACCAAAAGGCATGAACAACCATTCATACAGACCTTACTTTGTCTTAAAGGTTGTATTCCAGGTGTCTTCTTCTTTAACACATACTTGGTGGTATTCTAATTTGATATTCAACTTGATGAAGTATTTGGCATGTTGCAACTAGTCTAACAAATCATCAATCCTGGGAAGAGGGTACTAGTTCTTGAGTGTGATCTTGTTCAAAGATTTGTAGTAGATACACATTCACCAAGACCCATCCTTATTGGGTACTATGATGACAGGTGACCCACAAGGTGAAGTGCTTGTTTGAATTACTCCATACTCTAGAATTTACTGCAATTGTTTATTCACTTCATCTGCTTCCAGAACAAACTATCTATACAACTAAATATTTGGTAATGGAAATCCATGCAAAAAATGTATCTCATGCCCCATTTACCTCTTAGGTGGCATCCCTTTAGGATCGTGGAAAACTCCTCTATACACCTGCAACAACTCCTCCAACTATTGTTTCTACTTTTTGGTACACCCCTCCAGGGATGCCTTTACTCTTACCGATTCCTCCCCTGCATGATTATCTCTTAAGAAAATAAATACATTTTCTTACTAGAACTAATCAACCTTTTGGATTTATTGACACTTACCAGAGAGATCGTTGATTTACCTTTGTCTATGTTGATGATATAAAACTTCACATCCTTGATCAAGCAATACTTGTTTTCTCTTCGCATGAAGATCACATCCCTCATATACATGTAGGGTCTTCCAAAAACTACACTAAACACATCGAGGGGCACTACATCTAACTCCACTTCATCAATAAAATCTACACTTATAACAAAATTGATGTTGGGTTATTTATATGTCGTTAATAAAACCTTTACTTGTCAATCTGTTTCATAAACTTATGAGTTTTATACACAATATGTGCAGGTAAAATATTGAAGTCTAAACTATTCTAACTTGATCCGAAAAATCCTTAGATGCTAATTATTATTTAATTCACGTAATCATCTAACTTGATTTCGAAATAATAATGATTGTTTAACTGATTGCATAATACATGTGAAGTTACTTATCTATCCAAATCCACCTTAAGGATAAATAACTTACAATATAACTGAGCGAAAATAGAAGAACAATACCAAAATCACACACACAAGTTTGTTAACGGAGTTCACCCAATTTGGCTACGTCTTTGGGTCCGCTTCTAATTGAGACCTCAATATTAATGCTCAAATGTTGTGTTCTTACAATGACCTTCTAACACATTTCTCAAACTCAAAAACAAAGTATGCCATCAAATTCCTTGCAAAATTATGAGAAAAATGAGTATAAACTTCAAATAATTTTGTTAAGGAACTTTTTGGCACACATTACGATGCAATCCCCAAGTCTTGGTACCCTTTCGGCATGAACTTCAAGACCAATCCATACTCTGAAATCATGTGTTGTCACCTCAGTCCACGTGTTGGTTAAATATGGCGCATGCCCTAACCTCCATCTAAATCTTAAGAAAAACATTAAATGTATTGTTGTTGGCTCTCCAAAATAAAAGGTGTCATGGTCACATTGGTTAAAGCATTGATTTGTGGGGGAAGAGGTCACGGGTTCAAGCCTGTGGGACTCTCCCCCATCAATGTTTTTGTTAAGACTATAATCCATATATAGTATGGTTTGTTTATTTATCCATTGGCATATGTTTCGTTAGCCTTGCAAAATCCGGGTTATGGTTACATTGGATCCATATATACCAAGGGTCGAGGGCTTAGCCCTCTTCCCTTTTTCCAGTCGACATAACACTTAAACGACTTTAAATAGATTCAATGCCACATATGGTTAAGTCCTAACCGTGTGGTGTAATAGTAAGCCATTGGTTTTTTAGGTGGGAGACCCAAGTTCGATCCTCCAGACTCCCAACTATAATTTTTAACAACCTTATTCATAGAAGACCAATGGGAGGTTGCCACGTGGCAGATTCTCATTGGTCCATCATTGCCACATGTCAACTTATAATTGGTCCATTGATTCTTGTATGGTCTCCTGCTTAATCAGTTGTATGAATGCCACGTGTCACTCTTCCAGTGGTGACACGTGTCACATTGACTCTGAATTTTTACCATGTTGACCTGAACTTTGATTGGCCATAACTTTAGCATTCAAACTCCATTTGAGGCGATTTTTGCGTCCTTGGAAAGCTATCATCGAGATCTATGAAATTGATATTTTTTAGAGAGCATTTGAGATGATCAAATTCTGAGAATTTTTTAATCTTCCTAAACCTTTGTGAGCGTTCTAGATCCTTCTGCACCTCTGTGAGCGTTCTTGATCCTCCTGAATCATTCCTCCCCATTGGAAGCCTTTTGGAACACCAAAAGTTTTGATTACTCATAAATGAAGTGAGGGTAAATCTCCTTCACCCTTTTGATCTCAATCCACTTTTCTTTGCTTGGTTTTACCCTTTAAGACCAACTCAGAGATATTCCACATCACCTCACTATGAAGTTTTGATTCTTTTGTCAAGAATAATGTTTTCATGTAGCCCATCTAAGTACTTCGGAGAAAAATCATCAACTTTCGAAAATTGAATACTTTCATCTTCATCCATAATCATAGGAGGCTCATAAAGTTTCAAATTCTCAACATTTACCACTAAATACATTTGCATGTAGGATGGTAGATCTAAACAAAAGGCATTAGTACCAATCTTCTCTAAGATCTTGAATGGGCCATATCAGATTGGTCTGAGATTTTTACCTTCACCCTTCATTCTATCCTTGTTAATATGTAACCATACTTGATCACCGACTTGAAATTGATGATCAACCCGATGTTTATCATGCCTAGCCTTATATTTGTCTTGGATATTCTCCAATTGTTCTTATACTGCTTGATGTACCTGCTGGATTCTCTTAATGAACCTTTTAGTTTTTTTTGTATAATTATGTCCATCTTCTTTACTTGCTTCTCCAAAAGCAAAATCATGATTTAGGTAAGTACCCCAAACATGCTTCAAAAGGAGTTCTCTAAGTAGAATAATGCATGGCATGATTATAATCATGGTTTACATAAGGAAACTATTCATGACATAACTTAGGATGATTGCTGCAATATCCTCAAAGTAAATGCACCATTGTTTTGTTTACCACCTATGCTTGTCCATCTGTTTGCGGATGAAAAGTTATGCTCTTCTTTAACTTAGTGTCCATCAACTCCCATAAATGAGACCAAAAATTTCCCAAAAGGATAGAATCTCGATCTCATATAATAGATGTAGGCAACCCAAAATGAACCCATACATTAGCAAAGAGAATTTGTGTTGTTTGTTCAATTGTGACTTGTTTCTTGCATGGCATTAAAATACACATCTTACTAAATCTATCCACGAAGACATATAAATAATCATGACTCGTTCTAAACATCGACAAAACCCCTACAAAATCTATGGAGATACTTTCCCATGGCTAAGAAGGTACTAGAAGTGGCGTATATAATCCCAACTTTTTGTTGCTAGGTTTGTTTGTGGCACACATAACACACTGTTTTACATACTTGTAAATTGTCTCATTCATTCGAATCCAATAATGATATCTATGAAACTATGCTATTGTCTTACTAACCCCAAAATGACCAGAAATGAGAGATATATGAGCTTCTCTAATTACATTTTCTCTTTCATCCCTGGGTATGCAAATCTTTCCAAGATGATATAACAAATTACCATGCATATGATAATCTAGTTGTTGATTTCCATGAGTTAATGCTTCATACACATCTTTAAAATCATCATCCCATGTATATTGTTCAACATAGCTTTCATGAGCTAAGGGATTATACCTTAGTATTGTAGATGCATTGATCACTCATCTTGATAACATGTATGCAACCTTTTTATGAATACCTTTATGATACTTGATTACCAAAATGAAAATGTTGTAAGAAACCCATCACCTGAAATGTTGTGACTATTGTAGCTTGGTCTGTGACTGCAAATACTATAAAGGTTGATGATTTGTATGAATTATTGTCTCCTTTCCCATTAAGTAATGCTTCCATTTCTTAACACTTTGTACCAATGCATAAAATTCCTTATCATATGTTGGATAGTTAATTATTGCTTGAGTAAAGGTTTCAGAATGATAACATATAGGTTTACCTCATTGCATCCAGACTACTCCCATGGCATATTTGCTTGCATCAGTTTAAATCTAAAATGGTTGTTGTAGATCTGGCAGAGCCAAAACTAGTGTGGTGCTTATCTTTTCCTTCAATGTCTCAAAGGTTTTATGTTGCTTGCCTCCCCATTGAAATACTTGTTTTACACTTGTTAATGCATGTAGAGGAGATACTTTGAAAGATAAATTAGCAATGAATTTCTTCCAGTATTGTACTACTCCTAAGAAGCTCCTAACTTTTGTGGAAGTATTTGGATTGGGCCATTTCATAATAACTACTACTTTTGCAATATCTATCTTTAGTTGACCATTCCCTACAATGTAACCCAAATATACCAGAGAATTTTTTTCCAAACTTGCATTTAAACATCTTGATATACAAATTCTCCTTCTTCAAGAGTTCAAAGACTATCTTGACATGCATTATATGATCTTCCCATGTTAGAATAAAGATCAAATTATCATCTAAGTAGACAATGAAAAAATCATCTGTGTAAGGTATGAACACATCATTCATTGCCCTCATAAATGTCACAGGTGCATTACATAAGCCAAATGGAAAAACTAACCATTCAAACAACCCCTCCTTTGTCTTGAAAGCAATTTTCCATATATCAATTTCTGCAATTTTGATATGATGGTATCCACTTCTCAAGTCTAGCTTATTGAAATAAACAACATTATTTAACTGAGCCAATAAATCATCAATTCTAGGAAGAGGATATTGTCTCTTTATTGTAATCTTGTTAAGTGCTTGAAAGTCGATACACATCCTCCGCGTACCATATTTCTTTGAAACTAATACAATAGGAGATCCACACATAGAGGAACTTGGCGTGATGATTCCTTTATCAAGCAATTCTTGAACTTGCTTCTTTATATCTTCATTCTCTAGCATTGATGACATATAAATACCAATGTTAGGAAGAGGAGCATGCTGATGCAAGTAGATTCCATGTTCAACCTCCCTCTTAGGAGGCAACCCTGTAGGTTCTTGAAATAAATCATCACGATTAGATATGATTTTGACCAACTCCTGTTTATGATCTGGATCATAACCTGTTAAAGCATCTGATATATCTTCTTCTTTTTTTGCACCACCGTGAGAAATTTTTTTTACTGGCATTTATGAGTCTCTTTATTTTCCCCGTGCTCACTAAATAAACATTAGTTTTGATACAATGAGATCTGACAATAAATTCAATTCCATCTTTGAAAGGTGATATTTATTCTCTTCATGATAAAATACAACTTTTCTATCAAATATATATGGACTACCCAAGACAATTCCACAAATGTTAAGAGGTACAACATCTAGCTCAACCTCATCAAAGAACTTAGTTGTAATTGCAAATTTTATCTTACACTCCTTCATCACCTACAACTTAGCATCGTCACGCACCCAACCTAATGGATATGGTTTTTTATTAGGTGTTGTCTTTAAACCCATCTTCTTAATAGTCGCTTCAGATATTAAGTTAACTTTAGATCCACTATTGAACAAAGTATCTATCTTTGTATGCTTGACTACAACCCTGACATGAAAAAGCTCGGTTCTTTTCTTTTGATCAAGAACACTTTCCAATTTAGCAGATTGAACTGAAGAATTATATTTGATAGTATACATACCTTTGATTCATATTACCATGATCTTATATTCATCTCCTGAATCGGATCCCAGATCTTGTCGAGCCGATGCAACAATATTTTGTTTCCCTTTACCCTGGAACTTCTTTGGTTGTAATTCTAGATGCAACTTCCAACATTGTTCTTCCTTGTGTCCTCTTCTCTTGCAGTGAGAACATGTAGGTCCTTCTTCATATTTATTTATTTTAGTTGACTTCTTACTCTTCCATTTTCCTTTCAATTTCTTCTCAAACTTGTGTGGCTTCTTATCTTCAATCACATGCTTCCCCTTACTAGCCTCTATAAGAGTAGCTTGTACTGACACTTCATCAATGTTAGTAGGGTTAAAGATAGTGTGTTGAAGATAGGAGTGCATGCCACCAATATACTTTAGAAGATTTTCATGAGTATATAACAAAATTCTTAAGCATAATTATTTCTTCTTAAATTCATGTGTATATACTTGAACATTTTCCCCTTTTCCTTGCCTTAGATGTTTCCATTCCATAATTGCAATTTTCACATATGCCAATGGATAAAATTGTTTTCTAATTGCATCAGTAAATTCATCCCAAGAAGAAATTACTTCACCTTGTTGAACGAGATCAATTTGTGTCTTACTCTCCCACCTTATCAAGGTTGTTCCTCCCAAATGAAGAGTAGCCAATTATATATTTGCAGTGTCATCCACGATCTTTTGTACCCTGCAATATACCTTTATCTGCTTGATCCAATTGTCCAACCTTTATGCATTCAATTCTCCATCATAAATTGGCAATTCAAACTTGACATCTAATTTTACCTTTATCTGCTTGATCCAATTGTCCAACCTTTATGCATTCAATTCTCCATCATAAATTGGCAATTCAAACTTGACATCTAATTTCAATAAAGGTAAATTATGAGCATGAGAATACTTCTTACTGGACTTATTCTTATGTTAAGAATGTTCACTTTCTCCATTGGTAGATGATGATGAGGACGATGGTGAAGAGGGTTCTTCAGGTCCACCAACGCCACCTCCTCCTTTATCTTTTTTCGAAGATTCTCTGTCATCAGACTTGTGAATGCTTCGATATAAATAATCTATTATTTATCTCATTGAGCGAAGTGTAGCCATAACTTCCTCAGGTCTCATGGGAGTATCTTCTCCTTAATTTCCTTCAGAAGCCATCTTTTTGTGGGAGTATCTTCTCCTTAATTTCCTTCAGAAGCCATCTTTTTCTTTTGAAATATTCTTTAAATCTCTGGCTTATAACTTGCAAGCTTTCCTTTACCAAACTTGAATCCGGATCTTGTAAGAATTCACTTGCAAGAACTTGTCAAACTTGGGCTCTAAACCAACTTGATATGAAAAATCCTTAGATGCTAATTATTATTTAATTCACATAATCATCTAACTTTATTTTGAAATAATAATGATCGTTTGACTGATTGCATAATTTATCTATCCAAATCCACTTTAATGATAAACAACTTGCAATATAATTGGGCCAAAATAGAACAACAATACCAAAATGACATACACAAGTTTGTTAACAAAGTTCACCCAATTTGGCTACGTCTTTGGGTCTGCTTCCAATTGAGACCTATTTATTAATGCTCAAATGCTTGTGATTTTACAATGACCTTCTTACACATTACTCAAACACAAAAAAAGAGTATGCCATTGAATTCCTTGCAAAATTCTGAGAAAATTGAGTAGAAATATCATATAATTTCGTTAAGGAACTTTTTGGCATGCATTATAGTGAAATTCCCAAGTCTTGATACCCTTCGGCATGAACTTTGAGACCAATTTGTACTTTGCAATAATGTGTTTTAACCTTGGTCTGTGTGTTGGTTAAATAGGGCATTGGCCCTAACCTCCGTCTGAATCTTAATGAAAACTTTAAAAGTATTGTTGTTGACTCTCTGAAATAAAAGGTGTTGTGGGCGCGTTGGTTAAAGAAATGATTTGTGGGGGAATAGGTCACGGTTTCAAGCCCGCGGGCCTCTCCCCCATCAGATTTTTTATTACAACTATAATCCATATATAGAATGGTTTTTTAATTTATCCGTTGGCATATTTGTTGTTAGCCCCGCAAACTCCGAGTTATAGTTACATTGGATCCATATATACCAAAGGTCAAGGGCTTATCCCTCGGCCCTCTTTCCTGCCTACATAACATTTAAACAACTTTAAATAGATTTTATGCCACATATGGTTAAGTCCTAACCATGTGGTGTAATGGTAAGTCATTGTTTTTTTAGGCGGGAGACCCGGGTTTGACCCTTTGGACTCCCAATTATAATTTTAAACAACCTTATCCATAGAAGACCACTCCCAATTATAATTTTAAACAACCTTATCCATAGAAGACCAATGGGAGGTTTCCATGTGGTAGCTTCTCATTGGTCCAAAATCACCATGTGTCAACTTATAATTGGTCCATTGATGCCTGTACAGTCACCTTGTCACCTACTTATTCAGTTGTACAAATTCCACATGTCGTCCTTCCATTGGTGACACGTGTCACCTTGATTTTGATCGGTCATAAATTTTGCATACAAACTCTATTTGAGGAAATTTTTGCGTCAATGGAAAGTTATCGATGAGCTCTACGTAATGAAGTTGTTTTAGAGATAACTTGAGATGACAAATTTTAGGCATTTATGAATCCTCCTAAACCTCTGCGAGCGTTTCAGATCCTTTCAAACCTCTGTGAGCCTTTCGGATCCTCTTGGATTATAACTTATCATAAGACAATAAAATCACACTGCAATCTAACCTTATACAAATATCCAATCAAACCACAAAGATTCTAGAAATAAATCTTAAACAACTTCACTTTTTCCACAAGACTACTCTTAAGCATGAGCAGAGTTTAATGGCTCAACATGTCATGTCTATGATTTGATCTTCTTAATTGTTAGTCGGTGAAATTTTAAACTGTCTATATATAAATACAATCAAAATGATGATAAAGAATTCAAATCCAAGAACCAGTGACTAGTTCTCTGTCCAAATATCCTTACATGGTTCAAGATGCAATATTTCACTTACTAGTTCTAAGTGTTCATGCTATCATGTATGAGGTTAGATTTGAGCACAAGATATTTCTAGCTATTGTTTGTAATTTAATGTACTAAACTACCAAATTGTGGGAACCGAGTTTTACCTAAACTAGCATTCAAATCATTCATCTAAAGATTACTGGAATCCTTGTTCACAAGCTATTGATCTAATGTTGAATTTATTAGTTTAAAGAGTAAAATCCATGAATTCACACAATTAACAATAGGCCTTTACACTTACATTCACAATGGATTTGTTGATTATATCAGGTCTATGTGGTGGCATTGCACCTTTTCATCCAGATAACCTATCTATGTGCAAATGTGACTCAAA
>CBVK0101726978.1:0-11478 GCA_900067695.1 Picea abies | reverse complement strand
CTATTTATAGATTACAAAATGGGCCTAAGCATGGGTAAACCCATGGGACGACATCCCTTTCTCGTTACATCAACCCAAAACCCTAGAATGGACCCAAAAATAGGTCTTTCTTCCTTAATTTCCGCTTCGTGTTGCGCTCCATCTTTGACAAGCTGTTGCAGTCCCAAAAATGGTCAAATATGACCAAGTATTCTTCAAAACTTGGTCAAGGGCCAACAACCTATCTGAAGAAATTTTTATGGAACAACCACCTAGTTTTGTGATAGGTTCGACTTTGGATTGTAGACGCAAGAAGTCACTTTATGGTTTGAAGCAGGCTCCCCAAGACTGATGTGTTAAGATAAATAGTTTCTTTGTTTGACTTGGTTTCAAATGGTGTAAATATGATCACAACTTGTATGTCCTCCATCCCAATGGAGACACTTTGATTGTTGTTACATATGTAGATGAATTACTCATTACTAGCAATAATAATGATCTCATACTTAGATTGAAGAAACATCTTGATAACTCCTTTGATATGACAGATCTTGGTACTCAGCATTATTTTTTGGGTCTTCAAGTATTACCACTTTGTGATGGATTTTCATTTCTCATTATAAATATGTGATGGATCTGTTGACACATTTTAAGATGGTTGATTCCAAGCCTTGCACTACTCCTTTTTAGTCTAGAATAAAGCTTACCAAAACATGTCAAACATTTGTAGTCGATGCTACACTCTATCAACAATTGGTTAGTAGTATTATTTATCGTACTCATAGTTGACCTGGAATTTTCTTTGTTGTTACTGCGGTTTATCATTTTATGTAGGACCCTAAATAAAGCCATTGGAAACCAGTCAAACGAATTGTTCACTATATAAAGGGTACCACTCAATTTGGTAGCAAGTATTGTCGAAGTTCAAATTCGCTAGTTGACTACACTGACTTTGATTGGGCTGGAGACAATGACGATCAAAAGTTCACTCCTATCTATGTGTTTCACTATAACACTAGACCTTTTGTATGGCCATGCAAGAAATAGAAGGAAATCTCTTTGTCAACTACAAAAGAAAAATATCATGGCGCCATTCAAGCAAGTACTTAAGCGATATGGATTCATCAACTTTTGGGAGAGCTTGGCCTTCTTGTTCAGAACTCAACTACAATATACTGTGATAACCAGAGTGTTATACAGGTTGTTGACAATCATGTTGACATAATTTCAATTATGGGGGGGTGTCCTAATGACATAATTTCACCTATTGAAACTCTAGAGCTGTTAGTTGATGGGGGGGGGGGGGTGGGAATATCAAGCATTGATGGTTCATCGGGGGGGGGGGGGTTGGAATATCAAGCATTGATGGTTCATCACACATCTCTTAGGTTCATTTGGTCGAGAGGTTGACCTATATATGGATATAGTCAGTCATACAATCAACCAATGCACCACACCGATCAGTCGAGTAGTCGATGTGCCTGTTAGTTGGACAATCGACCAACAATCGAAGATAGTTTTGCGGTGGATCAACCAACCCATAAATTGACTATGAGTTGGAAGATTAGGAAATCGGGTCGAGCATATTTATCGATATGACTTGACAGAGCGGATTTGGTGGAGTCAACTCTAATATCCGACATTTACATGTGGAAAATATCTTCTGGATTCTATGGAAGTTGGTTGGATTTTCATACTATAAAAGCAAACCCCTTGGGTCATTACCATCACCAAAGATTGTGAAATAGATCATGTAGATAAAGATGTACAACATGCACTGTGATGTTCTTATCACAGTGCACCTTGCTTAGATGTTGTAACAATGTCTTTAGACACCACCCTTATCTTCAAATTTTTTTTTCCTCTTTGAATATATGTAGTACCATGTTCTCTGTTTCATGTCATTTTCGACCCAATTCCCCAACATCTAGTGCCACCTTTTTTCTCCTATAGGGATGTGATTATGTTCAAATCTCCTCCCAAGATCCTAGGTCTATCCTTCAACAACATACCTTGGGAGTTGATCGTGTCTAAAAAGGCTCTCCTTAATGAAGGAGTGGGGGGACTGTAAGAATTTGTTAGATACCCCTATTCATCATGATCTATAAGGATAAACTTAGCTAGGATGAGTCTTGACTTCATTGATAATATTTCCATAAGAATTACCTTTGTATTCCAAAAAAATTTAATCCACCTAAAGCTCCATCTAATTCGACTATTTCCCCTCTACATTGTCTCCATACTTTCTAGGCGATCTAAGTCGTTGTTTCTTTATTGGTTTTATTTTCTTGTAGGATCAATATAGTTGGTGTTTCTTTGGAGATTCATTTCTTGAGGATCCTATGGTTGGAAGGTGAATTCAAGGCTCTTATATTCAAGGATATAATATTCATCTCAAACTTTCGGTTGGTTGGAGAATAACTTATTCAGAATCCCCATAGTTTGACCTAAGTCCATCAACATGGCTCCCATTTCTTCCAGAAGATGTTTAGATTGTTTCCTTCCCCGCTTCTTCTCCTCCATTCCTATCTTCTTCTGGAATTTCAAGGGGTTGGTTTCGACTCCTAATCCTCCACCTGTCGTATTATTTTGTGAGGGGTTTATGGATTTCCCTTTACCTTTTATTAGATCTCTTTAGAGCTATTTCAGTTGGTTCTCCAAAAGGTTCTCCATATGTTGTTCTCTATGCTCTGTTATCAAGGCTGACATATCGATGAATATATCTTCAAGCTCCATATCTCTAGTTGTCTTGTCCTCATATAAACCTTATGTGATGTTCTCCTTTGTGTAAATACCCTATGTATCTTCTCTTCCCTCCTGGATTTCCATTTGGTCTTGTTGTGTGGAGGTCTTCCTTCTTTCCTTATCTTCAAGTTGTTGCTCGAGTTATTCTTTTCTTCCTTCAACCTTATCTAAGGGTCCTTCCCCTTTGTTCTTTTCACTTTGATCCTCTATCGGGGCTTATAATTTATTTGGTGAGTTACTTGTTTCTTGATTCCCTTTGTTATTCTTTCTTCTAGATTTCCTTTTATTCGACACTTTTTTAAAATCCTCTTTTTCATCTTCCTCTCCTACTTTTCCCGACTCATTCACTGCATTATTTGGGTATTTTTTGAAAATATGTCCGTGTTCATGGAACTGCCTACAACAAAAGGGAATGTGCTCGTAATCTAACTTTTGAGTCCACTTTGTGTCATGGTATGAGATGGTAATCAAGTTTGAAAGTGTTTTTTCCACATTCATATATACACATATCTTGGCATAAGATCATCCCATCTTGGTTACCTATGATACCTTGAAAAATGTTCCTAGGGTGTTCCCCATACCCTCCAATGTTTCCTTTTCCCAGAATTCCTGTGGTAACAAGGACATCCTGATCCATACTAGAGTTGCTATGAAGTCCTCCTTTTCTAGTGAGAACCTCTTTGTCCAATATCTCATGTGGAGGCCAACCAAGTTGAAGAAATATGGGCCTTCTTCAAAGATCATATTCCAATCTTTAGTACAAGTAAGAATCACAGTGAAGAAGCCCTTCGATCTTGGGTTCAGGTCAATGTGTCCCTTAGGTTTCCACTGAGAATTTACCCATGTTATTAGTGCCTTCTTAGAGGGCCAAATCCCCATAAATTTCCCAATAATTACATGATCTTGCATGTATTGTATATAGTTTCCAATATTTCAGGACGTTATCTTGTAGTTGGGGTTTTTATCTATCTTCACCAAGAAGTGGTTGTTTATCCCATTGTTCATGGATTGTTGATATGTTTCTTTGGTTTCTATACGTGCCTGCTCTCCCACAGTTCCACCCCACCTTGTTTTCTCTCATGGTTGAGCCTAAAGCACACATCCTTGAAGGTCTTCCTTGCCTTTGGGGTCGAGTTTCCCAATTCCTTCATTGGCTTGTGACCACCATCCACTAACAACCCTTGTACCATTATTTACATCCCACTGACTACTGGCATACACACTCAAAACCCTAGTGTCCAACCCTCCACTCCTCCCCTCAATTCCATTGCTTCAAGGGATTGTAGGCTTACTTTTAAAATCAAGCCCTATGTTATTATTAAAAGTTATGTCTTGAGTAAATAATTTATCTAACATTGTAACTCAAATAAAGTCTTGAGACACTAAGGCTATGAAGAGGATTCTTATAATTTTACATAAAATCTATAGAATGTCAACCTTCCAAATTAAAATCATACATATGATCTAATACTACAATCTCATAATTTATTTAATATAACAATCAACATATTTGAAAAATAATTTATTTAATATATATGTTCTAATTAAAGAATAATCTGTTTTATAGATATGTTCTAATATTATGATATATAAGAGTTTGATAATCCATATAAATTAATTTGGTTTTACATGCTAGTCATTTAAGTTTATACATAAAATTAATATGCCAATCATCTAAGTTTATATTTAGAAATTTCATTTTATTATTTTAAAATATATAATGTAATAAGATAATTTTTAATAAATTAAACACATCATTAAAAAAATTATGATGAAATGATATCAAATATTTAATTATAATATTGCATATCATATCTTATGTAATTAAAAAATAAAAATGAATGTGTAAAAATATATATTTTATTTTTTAATGATGAATTTATGATTAAAATATGAATTTCATTTTATTATTTACAAACAATATAATGAGATCATTATTAATAAATTAAGTATACTACTAAGAAAATATAATAAAATGATGTAAACTATCCAATAATAATAATAATAATAATAATAATAATAATATTTCATAATATTTTACATTGTGTAATTAAAAACTGTAATATTGTATATAATGTATATCATGTAATTAACAAGTGAAGGTGGTTTATTTGTAGCCATGGATGAGAAAGATTAGAAATCTCAGCGGGAAATTTACACAGCTTAAAATTCAATATATATACAGAGGTTTCAACATGGAAGTTAATTACTTTCAAAAGCAGCTTTATTTCTCGAGGAAGATGGAATATATTATGCAGCAGGAATTGAAGGACATGAAGAACTTTTTGACATAATAAACATTGGTTAATCATACAGATGATTGGAAATTGTTACTGTTATTTTGAAACTGTTTCAAAGAAGTTGTAATATTTAATTCTGGTGACTATATATTATAGATCTTTCTTGCTCTGTAGAAATGATATGATAAGATGTAATTTGTAAACTATGTGCCAGCATAAAGTGTTTTGAGAGATATTAATTTATAAACTGTGTGACAGCATAAAGTGTTTTGAGAGATATGATAAGATGTAATCTGTAGACTATAAATTGTGTAGCAGCATAAAGTGTATTTCTGAAAGTCTTATATCAGAATAATTATATTCTCTAATATAAATATTTTTTCCTTTGTTAAAAGAATGAAAATTTATGTATATATATAATATATGAAAATTATTATATCAATAATATCATTTTTTAAATCAATATTAAGTTGTTTATTTAAAATAATATATATATATATATATATATATATATATATATATATATATATATATATATAATTTTTTAAAATAAAATATTATATATTTATTTTATACATCATATTAACTTATTGAAGGTTTCATATACCAGTTTGATGTGGCTTGGGTATAATCTTAAAAATAGATTATGTATTATACATTAAAAAAATTTAATTTATTTTTTTTTATCGTAAATTCTAATGTATAGGTGTTATCTTAAATTCTAACGAGAAGAGATAAGATATGAATAGAAAGAGATAATATATGAAAGTAATTAAAAGAGTGAAAATTAATGTATATATATAATATATGAAAAATATTATATCAATAATATCATTTTTTAAATTAATATTAAGTTGTTTATTTAAAATAATATTTGAAAATTTTTATTATAAAATATTTTATATTTATTTTATATATCATATTAACTTATTAAAAAAATTTAATTTATTTTTTTTATCCCAAGTTGTAACGGAAAGAGATAAGATATGAAAGGAAAGAGATAAGATAAAGTGATAAGATATGAAAAAGAGATAAAATATGCACAGATTAAAACAATTACATTAAAAAATCCATTTTCCCATATATTATCATGAAAAATTACATTAAATTATCATTAAGAATAATTTACCAAAATAATATTGCCATAATAGCCCAAATACAAATACAAAATTTGTATGGTCGATTTCATTAAATTATCAAAAGGAATTACATTTAAATTATTACTATTTATAATTTTACCAAAATAACATTGCTATTCTCGTTCCTTCATTGCCCAAATACAAAATTTGTGTGGTCGATTTCATTAGTTCTCACTGGGGAATTACATCGAAGAAATCATACTCCAGTCTTCCATGGGAGTAGTGTGAAAAGCCAAAAATTAATATAGGATAATACTTGTTCATGGTCAGATAATCCCAATGTCTTTCATGTCAGTGCGTCTGGTAAAAGAAAAGAAGTCCAGAACGCCTCCCCCAAGCAGTTCTTTTCGAATCGATTTTCTGCAATTGTAGCCAAGGAGATCATATTTGTTCGGTAATGGCGACAAGAATCCCAATTCCTCTTCTTGGTCTTTGGATGTCCGAGAATACAGAGAAAATAATAGTACTGAAGGCTTGAAGACAGAGGCAACTCTGTATATCAAGTCCTGTAAATCTCGAGCTCTGTATTCCATGATTTCAAAGCTTGCATAGCTACAGTTCTCCTCTGGAGTCACGTGTATTGTAGCATAAGCTTGGTCTTCAATGGCATTCATGGAGTAGCCACATGGATCGAATGCGAAGTCACAGACCTGGAAATCTGGAAGTATGTTTACTATGCCAGAAGAGACTGTCATGTCTCCTGCACTTAATTCCAGGAGCCCGGAATTCTTGAAGAATTTAGAGGCAGAATCTCTATCCAGCTTTGTCATACAGAGCTCAACAGTATACCATGGATTGATAATATTGCAATCTGGTTTTTCAGCTTCTGCAGAATATACATGCCACTCTCCATCTATGACACAGGCCTTGGATCCTAAATTGCCAAAATAGCTGTCCAGGAACTGTACTTCCTCGCTAAAATCAGTGTGGGGAAATGGCTGGGCCTCAGGGAAAAGGAAAGCTCCTCTGCTATATCTGCAACGATGGGCTATTAAGGACAGTGAAGCTGCATGCTTCAATAGTGGAGGGATGGAATGCAGAAGCTGAGTAGTACCGCATGTTTTGATGATGATTTTTAATGGATAGACGAAGAGACTGGATTCTGAGAGCACATAAGAATCCATGGCCCTATTGCTCAATGCTGAAACTATAGTGCACTGTGCAGCTGAAAGAATTTCGTCCAAGGCCGAATGCGAAAGGGATCTCAAGAAGTAATTGTTCTCTAATGGTGATGAAATCGGATCGGTCGAACTATGGCGAAATTCTATTTCCAGCCTCTTTTCAAATCCTTCGAAACCAGGGGAAGCCACAGCTACTGGTTCGGTCTGATCAATAGCCATGATATATAAATTCGATCCTGTGATGATCTTCTGGGCTTGGGAGGCCTTAGAAATTTTCTATTTCAGCTGCAAATTTCACCAGAATCCTCGATAACATCATCCAGATCTGCATAGCCATCAAATTGAATAGCTTAGTGATGCTGTGAAGTAGATTGCATTCAATAATAGCTATCAAATTGAACAGCCTAGTTGTAAAAATAAGTCTATAATGCAAAAATTTCCAAAAACACAAATTTTTAACAAATCCCATTAGACAAAAACCTATAACATTGTTTTTTACAATATTGAGATTCTAATCTATAACATTATTTTTTTTTTTCAAAGAAATCCTATTCAGCAAAATTTAAGGAAAAAAATAATATTGAGATTTTGATCTGCAACATTATTGTTTTTTCAAAGAAATGCTACTGAGGAAATTTAAGAATACTCCTGTTTCAAAACTCCCTCCACAGATTTTATCAGAAAATTCATATATTGAAAATATTTTCACATTGAATTTGAATTAATTATATAATAATAATTTATTTTTAAGGTCTCGGTCAAGCCACACTATGTATAAGATTTCTTGTTTGTGGGACAAGGATCCCTCTCTGCTCTGCTATTTGATTGATAAAGTTGACAAAAATATACATACCCTACAATAAACGAAAGTTTACATACCCTACCCCTCTGGATTTAAACTTAAACTTAAAAAACCCATTAAAGTTACACTATAACATAATTGTGAACTGAGAAAACTGTGCTGAGATAATTGTGAACTGAGAAAACTGTGCTAAAGGAAGGCTTACCAGAACTGCTGAACTTCTTAAGACATAGGCTGCCTGTACTGTTCATTAGATTTGATGCAGCTGTAAGATTTATAGGATGAGAAACATGGAATTATGACTCAGTTGGAGGCACGTGAGCAGCGGCAGCAGCAGTGGGATGGCATGGCCTGAGCACGCTTCTCTGATTGATATCCCCCACACAGGCCTACACAATTACGCCCCATGATCCCAATATCGCAGTCCACCGATCAATTTGCAAGCATGCTTCCCACAATTGTCGGAAGGCGTTACAGAGAAACCTGAACATCAAACTCTACATGAATTCAATAACAGTTGGGTAGAGTTTTTCAACCAGAAAAACAATGGTACATGGATTTAACAATGGAGAAGGATCATATAAAAACAAGGAAGGCTGGAGTAAGAGAAGTACGAGCTCACCGAGTTATAATTTGGGATCCTCCCACCGTGCAAAAGCTGGATTGTAATTCTATGAACCCGGCTACAAT
The DNA here is from genome assembly GCA_900067695.1 of Picea abies. Lineage (NCBI taxonomy): Eukaryota > Viridiplantae > Streptophyta > Pinopsida > Pinales > Pinaceae > Picea > Picea abies. Next base: position 2,762 of record CBVK0101726978.1, on the reverse strand, counting down.
TGAAGGCGTTTAACTATTAAGACTGCAGTGTTCTGACATGGCCTGCAGAATGGCTGGAAGAATTATATACCGTGCAGCAATAAGAGCCAACCAGCAAGTAGTGGACATTCTTTATACGTCTGCATTATTATATGGGTGGTGGACTTTGTGACATGCAAATAATTGTGGAGAATCATATTAGAAATTCGCAACCTCAGGCGTGCCAGGATGGTGGAGAAGGTAGCAAATAGTATCAATGGGTGGCAATATATGATATGATGGTGTTGGGATCAGAGTTTCACGCCTATGGCTAGTGCTCATATGGTATTGATCAGAGCTCCTTGGTGGGTTTTGCTCAGATTCTTGGTGGTGGTGGCGGTAGTTGGAATAATATTGATTGCGGCCATGAAATTGGAAGGTAATTAGCTGGGAAAATGGGGACCAAAGTGCAAGGATTGGGGCCCTGTTGTGGGAGTGCAGTGGGACTTAGTGGAGGCGTGGGGGTCCTTTGTACTAATTGTGTGCTTTCCACTCACCATCAGCTGCATCGTTTCATGATTTTTATTAAATCTCTTTCTGATTATGACTTTTTAAAGCTAATATTGTAGTAAAGCTACAGGATTTTTTTTTCAGAATTTTGTAAAATTTTCAGTTTGATGAAAGTTTTTGTAAAATCAATCACAGTTTCAGATGAAGGAAAGGACTCTTGTTAAAGTTTTGTCAATCAAATCAATTTAAGATTTTGCCAATTTCGTTTTACAATAAATAAAGTTTGAATCATGAACTCTGACTCCTGTTATGGCAAAAATTCCTGATCAAGTTGTTATTTGCAGAAATTATTCAGTGACTGGGCAATGCATTGCCTGCTAAATATGGTAACTGAGAATCATTTTTAATGAATATTGAATGGAGGCAGCAAGCAGAGGGAACGGAACGGCGTGCACGCGCATTGCAGCCGAGCATGCGTTTCTTGAGTTCCGTTGTGATTTATGCTTCCACTAGTGCATTGAGCGAGCAGTTAATGGCATTATTAAATTATGTTGATGGTGTCCAGCGCTCGAGTGAAATCTCACAATCAGATCTGGGCTATCTAAGATAAGGAGTAATTTGTCTGTACTGTGTGCATGCCTGAGAGGTACTCAACGCCCCCCATAGGCCATCATACGGCCTTCTTGTCGTCCATTTAACGGCTCCTGTCAATGGCCACTCGACAATCCCATACGCCATCATAACGCCTCGTTCTTGTCGATCATTTATTTGTTCTTGCTCTTGTTTCCTTCCACCCGGCCCATACTTTAAACTTCCCTCATGTGATTCCAAAAGTAATATTATTATTATTTTTCCCTTGCAAATTCATGATAGGCTTGAAAGGCAAACGATGATCCCCTTATGTCACTAGCTTCCTTATAGTGGAGTAGCACTAGCTAGCTTCAGAATCACCCTAAGTACAAAGAGTAAGTGGAATTCACAAGGATGGACCACTTTGCTCTTATAACTTACATATAATAGATCTTAACAGCAAAGACAAATCCCTTATTCTAGTGATCCACTCAATTTCTTCATCCTACATAGAGTGTGCACTACATTATGGTGCATGCAAATGGAGTGAGCTAGAAGGTGGACAAAGTCTCTCTCTAGTCTAGTAGGGATCGAATTTCAATATCCTTAGGATAGACCTTGCCTTCTCTCTTACTCTAGTGTGAAACAACCCACCTCTCCAATAAAATGATAGACTTAGTGTTACACATAAACTGTGTTTTATTCCACAATCACTCTCATCTATAATGGGATGGACACGCCACTAGTCACACATGGATATGTATTACAAGCAAGGTGGGTGGACAACATTTATTATCAATTTGGGAAACTATGTGCAATCATAGCCTCAATATCCCAACAAAGCAATTGGCCCTTGCTAATATAAGGATCATAGCCTCAATATCCCAACAAAGCAATTGGCCCTTGCTAATATAAGGACTCACATGAGCACTGAGTTAGTGCAAATGATCAATGTTAAACTGAAAGGAAACGTTATCGAGTCACCAATCAGTTTAAGGTGGTTAAGACAATAAAAATGAAACCTAACCACAACTCTAACTTTTAACCTAGAGCTTGAAAGGACCCCACTTCATAGATGTTCCGTGGGCCAATGTGGAGTTCTTAGTACATAACTCATACATGAAATCAAGACATTATGCTTATTTTTAATGTAGCAAAATCAATCTCATTGGAACTTATAATGTAGGATGGGTTAGGCTACTTACCTCCCGACTATAATCTCTCCATGTGCACAACACTACTTGAAGCAAAGAACACATACACACAATCACATAGAAAAAACTACATCTTCCTCCTCTCTAAAAAGTTCTACCAAACATTGCAAGCGAAATCACCTTCCATGATTTATGGGCTCATCTTCTTCTCTTTTCTTGGTGTAATTCTACCAATGTTACCGGCATTGCCTCCCTATGCTTTGTCATCTCTCCTCTATATGAAGCTTGTTAACACTCCAATTTGTCACCATGAGACATTCAACATTAACTTTCAAAAACATCACGATGTGAACTTTGAAAGAGGAATTCAATCATTAATTGACCTCAATAATGACTCATGTGTACAAAATTTTCTCTTGAGCACCGTATGCACCACATAGAAAAATGAAAAAATGATTATGAACACAAGCTTTTCCCTTGAGCACTTTACACACCCCACTATGAAAATGATCATGTTGGCTATTGGTGGCCACCCACCTATTCCAACTGTCTCCTCTTGTCCATTTTTAG
>CBVK0101726977.1:0-10533 GCA_900067695.1 Picea abies | reverse complement strand
TTGTGGGTTCTACACTTCTGGGGTTGTTTGAAGCCCTACACATCTTCAAGGTGGATATTGGTGGCCTCTTACCTAATCCAACTGGCTTATTTTGTATGTTTTCATGTCAACACATATTGTTGTACTTCCAAGGTCGTTTTGGAGGCCTAAACAATGTTTTTTTGGCTCACCACATTCAAGCTATAGATAGAGTCAGAGTTTGACAAGGGAATGCTAGTTCTCTGAAAGACCTTTCCAACGGGCTATTATGCACATAAAACAAAGGTCGTATCCAAAAGTTACAACCCCGGGAAGTTGAGGTACCAACTTACCCATTGGGGCCCACATGACTTTTGACGTTTCACCTCCTAGGGTTAGGTTTTTAGATGTCTAGGGTTTTGGCATTCATGAGTAATATCAAAAAGGCCTCTAGAGCCTCATTGTAATTCATTTTGCTCAGACAGATGCGCATAGCAGCCACATCTCTTCTCAAAGATAGCTACCATCATTCGAGCAAGTGTTTTAGTTATGCAGTTTTACAATTTCAGCCTATTTCATTATTCAATAGAAGATATTATTCATTGAATATAGGTGTTATTCTTCATATCTCTGTGTTTATTGTATTCATTCTATTAATCAGTTCGTTCCACTCCTAAATCTGGATTATCTCTCTCTCCTCCTTGACCTATATGACCTCTATATGGAATTCCTTCTCCACCTATCCAAGATATTGAATCGCAATCCTTCGTGATCCAACCTTCTCTACAACAACACTTGGATGAAATATCTTCACCCAACTAGTGATATTTCCTCACTCTCCACACTAGAAAAAGTCCTTCTTTGTTATCCTCGACCTTGGAATCTCTCCAGAGTCCCGAGTTTCGACTATCTCAACTCAATTCTCTCACAAGTGTATCTCACACAAGTCCTGATCGTGTCGACTCCTTCAACACAAGTCTCTTGCTCCTTCTCCTAACCTTTCTTTTATAATCATGAGTTATAATCTATTTATAAGTATCAAAGTGATCTATGGTTTATTAATTCACTAATAAATACATCAATTCACTAATAAATGCATGTTCCTTAAATAAATCAATTCACTAATAAATAAAATTTTGCTTTGATTAATTCCTTTTAACTAAAGTAAACTCAACACTAGAAGATTCTTTGATGGATTCCACATGCTAGACACATTCCAATGTGAAAGTGTATGTTTGATGCTACCACCAACATCAACACTCCCTCTTAGCGAGGAAGGTACTTCTCCCACCTGGAGTTGGCTCAAAATTCACTACCAGATCTGCTAACATGCATGCTCTCCAATATACCTGATTTCTGGTCCCTTTGACACAAAAGATATTCCATTCGATGATGGTCTAACCTATCTCCAAAGAATCACTTCCTATGAACATGCTCTTGATAATTATGCATGGCCATCTCATATTATAACTCCTTCTTGATAGACTTGGAAGGTTGCTCCTTCCCACCTAAACTTGAAGGTTGACTCCCTCTGAGCTGCTCAACCTTCGGAGCTACCTGCTCCCTGTTCTCTGTCACTCTGCTACTTTCCATTGATCGCATAGGTTGGCCCTTTAGCATATAGAACTTGATCTCTCTAACTCCAAAGATAATTTATTTGTCTGAGCTAGATCCTTTGGGCATGATGAGCACCTCTCTATATCAGAATAATACTTCATATCCCTTCTTCTCAATCACTGAGACTGATATCACGCTCCTCTTGAGTTATGGTACCCATAGCACATCTTGTACTCTCAAAACACCTCCTGACTCCATCTGGAATGGCATTGTTCCAGATCCCTTCACTACATGCTTGGTCCCCATACCAAGTTCCACATGCACCTCTGAGTCAGACACTGTGAAACTCTCAAACACCTCTTGTGCTCCTGTCATATAACATGGCTCCACTATCTATAAACCATGCAACATCTGATATATTACCCAAGGAAGTCTAGGAAACAAGTAAGAACTCTATCCATTTGAGCCTTTTCCAATGCAGCTACATCTGGTTGTGTTTCCTTCCCCCCCTTCTTCCTATGTGTACATTTCCCTGCATAATGTCCAAACTTGTGACATGAAAAGCACTTGACTTTTCTCATGTTCTTCTTCTTTCCATCTTGAGTGATAGACTCTCCACTGACAATCTTCATGAACTTGTCCGTCCTTGCCTCCCTAGCAAGAGAAAATTTATCATCATGGTTACTCTTCAAACCATCCCTATACTCTAACCGGGTCTCCTCCTGAATACAATCAATCCATAGTCTATCAAAACCTAGCAATGTCTCTCGTGCACATATCCCCTATACAAAAAGGTTCCCAAGACTTGGGAAGACCTCTCAATGCTACATTCACCAACTCAACATCCTATATTGTCTCAAGACCTCTCAATGCTACATTCACCAACTCAACATCCTATATTGTCTCGCTAATGGTTGAAGGTTGATCTCGGATCTGTGTAATCTTCATAAGATAGTTCACAATCGTGTCCTCATTGGACATCTTGACAACTTGAAGTTGGTACTTCAAAAGTAGCAACCTACATGTATTCTTGTTTTGGTATAGACTCACCAAAGCATCATACATTTCCTTGGAAGATTTCTCCTTAGCAATGTGTGGAATCAAGTGATCCTTTACGGATTCCAGCAACACCCACTTGGCCTTCACTTCCTTCTTCTTGTGAGTTTCCAATTCCTATGAATTAGTAGGTCTTGCAACCACAGCCTCAACATACTCTTTGAGGTCATTCTCCTCCAATAGAAAAAGAACCATTTCCTTCCAAGACCGGAAGTTTGTTTCCCCTTCTAACATATTCTCAATATTCAATGTGTTCACCATATCCAAGATCTAATCTGATAACCATTTGTTGAAACTGTTGTTTCCTTGAAATATTTCCTTCAATTTCCCTTGTTGGTTATTAACCTGATAAGATCTATCCTCTTGGTTTCCTCGATTCAGAAACTAGGCTCCCTCTTTTCTTCAAAACCTTGGCTCTGATACCATGTTGAATTTTCCCAAATGGATTCAACCCTTGGTATGCACAAATACCATGTTGATATTTTACCACTCTACTCAACACCCCACTGATCTAGGGGAATCTCCACTTCCAATGAAGAAGTCCCAAGCAGTTTTTCACAGCATGATGGACAAGGTGTATCACACTTTACACACCAAGGCTAAAGCTCATTAAAGTTTTGGTAAAAGGTGAAATGATTAATTATAAATGATTAATACTTTTGAGCATAATGTGGTCGTGTATTTTTCTTTTAATTTGTAAAAAAGAAATTAAAATAAGTTTGAGAATCCATCTCACAATTAGTTTCTTAGTTTCAAGGGAAAGTTAAGAGTCTCATGAGTTGTTTTGAGATTCTTCCTCATTATATCCCAAGTAGTTTCCTAGTATTAAGGGGAGGTTAAGAGTCTCATAGGTTGGTTTGAGATTCTTTCTCATTTTAATCCTTGAGTTGTTATTAGAACCTAAAATTGTGGATCTTGTCTCCTCGAAATATGGAGTTAAGGAAACTATATAAACTCCTCATGTAAGCTATGGGTTTCATCCCTTTTTGGATCCCTTTATAGAGCTTAGAGAGAGATCTCAAGAGGCTTGGAAGAAAGGAATTTAGTCCTTCTTGTGTATGAAGAAATGTCATTTATGTGAGAGCCTTAAGTTATCTTTGTATAAGAGAAAACTGCTCTAGGTTTTCATCCCTTTATGGAGCATGTGCCACATTTTGTGAGAAGGTTTCTACCCTTGCTAAAGGAAGGATAATAAAGTAATTCATATTACAAGCAGATCCAGAGATGTAGCCAAAAGATTCTGGTGAACTTCGTTAACACATGGGTGTCAAATTATATGTGCAAGTTTTGATTGCATTCTCACTTGATTAAGTAGAGATTTAATTGCACATATGCACATGATGATGACAATTTGCTCACATCCATGTGCATTGTTTAGAAATTATTTTATCAAGTTCACATGCAATTAATCATCAGTAAAGGATCATCATCGTAGAATTTTCATAGAGAAAGATATCATAGAAATTCTCAGATCAAGTGGTATCACAGTTGGTCTGACCAGTTTTGTAGATTGTGAATATCACCATGGGAAAACGATTGAAGCGAGCTAAACTTCAAGAGTTGGAAGAAATCAACCAATGCATTCAAGCAGAGAATGTAGAGCTCAAAAGGATTCTACAAGTTGCAAAGGATGAGAAGAAGAAATTGAGACTCGTGTTGGAGGAACAAGTCAGAGAATGTTCCACTACAGAGAAGCCAAAAGGTCCCTCCAAGATCAAGCCAACTTGTGGCCGTGACATGTATATTGGTTATGGTTCTTGTCATGAAAATGATTATGGCTGCACATATTGTCAGATAATAGAGGATGCTCTCCAGATGCCAGATAACTGAGGTGGTTTTCTAGAAGCCTCCTCTACGGCTTCATCCAACCAGGAGGAACAGTTGGCCAAACTTCAGGAAGATGACCCAAGTGTCACAAATAGAAATGGAGGTAAAGAATTTTCCATGTTCAATTTCATCCCTTACTAATAATGATTACTCTTTTGGATTTTTTGAAAGGCACACCAAGGGCATTGGCTTGAATTTTTTAAGGGAGATGGGGTATAAAGGATAGTGGCATAAAAGTTTTTGGTTCACTTTTCTGGTCATCATCATCCTCCATTTGACTAGTGTAGTCCAACAAATCTACTCAAAAGTTGGACAAATATCCACAATAGGCAATTTGTGTGATCGATGGAGTAGACAGACCCTTGATGAGTCGACCAGAATTTGGGATGTGCCATTACTTTTCTTATATGGTGTTGGTCATAGAATTCTATGACCCTCCCCGCCATAAAAGCTCCTCGATCACATATTAGAATGAATCTACCAAAATCATTGTGTTTTCCAGGATATCGGGATGTAATCCCTCGACTTGATGTGGATTCAAGATATATTGAATGCAATGTGAATTAGTCTATATCGAGATTTGAATTCCAATGGATGGGCTCTACCTTATCTTGTGGTTAAAAGAAATCTTTATCGTCTGGTAGATCTGACCTGAAGACGGCCACCACGAATTTGTGTTCACCATTGTCACTATCAACGCTAATGTAAGTCGTGATTTAGAGAGATCTATTGACGTTTTTGTGCAAGCAATCATTTCATAGAAGCTCGTGCGATGAGGCATGATCAAATTTGAAATCCATTTTTATAAGATTTCCATATGCATATTTGATTGTAATGGAGTTTGAGATCATAGAGGCTAACCACTAGTGCATTTCTATGGCATTAGCCTTAAGTTGATGTTGAAAATTTGTAAAAAAAAATTAGCCACTCTTAAAGTGATGATTAAAGTGATGATGAGAGTGAGAGGAATTTTATCCTATGCTGAAAAATTTGTTAAGCCTTGTCGATAACATTTTAATGGGTCTTGTAGCCACTATTGAGTGAGAGGCATTATTTTTGCCTAAGGCCTATTTGGAAACAATGTAAACTTGTCCATGAGTGTTTTATAAACTCTTGGCAAGTATGGTACTACTTTGAAATTTGCAAAATTGTGATCATGTATTGTCAGCTACAAATTTTCATTGATGCAAGTGTTAGCATCGACATCCTTGTTCCGACGTACAAAGGTGAAGGAGAAGAAGGGTGCGGTCTTTCAGAAAAAATTGTTATGCAAATAAAGGAATCAGCTACAGATTTGCATTGATGCAAGTGTTGGCATCGACATTCTCATTCCGAAGTACAAAGGTGAAGGAGAAGAAGTGTGTGTCTTTTCAAAGACATTTGTTATGCAGATCGAGCAATGGGGGAGTGCATCATGGAGTGTAAGACTCTTCCTAGAAGCTGGTAAAGGTAGTTGCGGACATTCAAGTTACATTTTCTCTCTATACTTTTGGAGGACCAAAAGTGATTTTTTGGGGGAGGTTTGATCGAGGAGGATCTTCACTTTTAATGAAGAAGTCCCAAGCAACTTTCTGTAGAATCATGGACAAGGTGTATTACACTTTACACAACAAGGCTAAAGCTCATTAAAGTTTTGGTAAAAGGTGAAATGATTGATTATAAATTATTAATACTTTTGAGCATAATGTGCTCATGTATTTTTCATATAATTTGTAAAAAATAAATTAAATTAAGTGTGAGAATTCATCTCACAATTAGTTTCCTAGTTTCAAGGGAAAGTTAAGAGTCTCGTGAGTTGTTTTGAGATTCTTCCTCATTATATCCCAAGTAGTTTCCTAGTCTCAAGGGAAGGTTAAGAGTCTCATAGGTTGGTTTGAGATTCTTTCTCATTGTTGTTCTTGAGTTGTTATTAGATCCTAAAATTGTGGACATTGTCTCCTTAAATTATGGAGTTAAGGAAACTATATAAACTCCTCATGTAAGCTCGAGGTTTCATACCTTGGGTCATCCCTTTATGGATCCATTTATAGAGATTAGAGAGAGGGCTCAAGAGAGCTTGGAAGAAAGGAATTTAGTCCTTCTAGTGTTTGAAGAAATGTCACTTTTGTGAGAGCCTTAAGTTCTCTTTGTATATGAGAAGATTGCTCTGGGTTTTCAACCCTTTATGGAGAATGTGCCACATTTTGTGAAAAGATTTCATCCCTTGCTAAAGAAAGGATAATACAGCAATTATATTACAATCGGATCTGGATATGTAGCTAGAAGACTTTGGTGAACTCCGTTAACAAATAGGTGTCAATTATATGTGTGAGTTTTGATTGCATTCTCGATTGATTAATTAGATATTTAATTGCACATATGCACATAATGATGACAATTTCCTCACATCCATATGCATTGTTTAGAAATTATTTGCTCGTGTTCACATGCAATTAATCATCAGTGAAAGATCCTCATCGTAGAATTTTCGTAGAGAAAGATCTCATGGAAATTCTCGAATCATTGATTGTTAGCTCAAATAAAATCACTTTATCTACTAAAATCATAGCTGAGTAATCAACTAAACATGCAGTAGAAGCATAAACAAGGAAACTGAATCGAGCACACATAAACACCAATATTTTCAAGTAAACCCTGGAAGGAAAACCTGTCCAATGATGCTGTTATTAAGGTCAAATTAGGGCTCCCATAACATGGATAATAGCCCACTGAGAGAAGTATACACTACAGACAAACCTAGAAACTCTTGTGCTATTGTACGACCTGTTCTAGAACATTTCTCGAGGCATACGTGACTTGTCCTTCTGTGACCCACGGATATCCACGACTTTCCGTTCTATGACCCGCGAATATGTACGAAAAGTTTGTACAACAAGATTCGTACAGTCTGACTCTTTCTTGTGCCTTTTGTCCTCTGAAACGCACTTGTCGTTTCTTATGCTCTCTCTCCTCCTTGAAATGCATGACCTCTATATGGAATTCCTTCTCCAGCTATCCAAAATCTTCAATCACAGTCCTTCATGAACCAACCCTCTCTGCATCAACACTTGGATGAAATCTCTTCACCCAACTAGTGAGATATCCTCACTCTCCACACTAGCAAAAGTTTGTATTTCCTATCCTCGACCTTGGAATCTCACCAAATTCCCGAGTGTCAACTCTCTCAACACAAGTCTCTCACAAGTGTATCTCACGCAACTCTTGACTGTGTTGACTCCCTCAACACAAGTCTCTTACTCCTTCTCCTAACCTTTATTTTATAATCATGAGTTACAATCTATTTCTAATCTTCAAAGTGATCTACAGTTGAGATTACTTCTCACACTCACTTAAGATTTAGATTACGTGTTGCATGCTATGCATGTTCCTTAAATAACTCAATTCACTAATAAATACAAAATACAATTTTACTTTAATTAATTCCTTTTAACTAAAGTAAACTCAAGACTAGAAGATTTTTTGACGACTTCCACATGCTAGACACATGCCAATGCGGAAGTACCTATCTGATGCTACCACCAACATCAACAGATAAATATATGGCAAAGAGGTCCCATTATAGAGCACATTTAGCGATTTAAAAATGTTAGACTTAGAGTAAAGAAAATTCCAGAGGAAAAATTTATTAGATCTCTTTATGTGCACTTTAAAGGAGACCATTCAATGGGAGGTACGTCTCTTGGAACTGAAATCCCTAGAGCATGCTTTTAGTGTGGCAAGGAAAGTTGAAAGTAAAAATATGGCTACCAGAAATGTAGCCACTAACAACTATAGAGAGCATCATGTTCCATCTCCTAACCTCACTCAACCTACAAGGTTGATACCTTAGAAAATGGATGAAAGAAGAGCACATGGACTATGTTTCAATTGTGACAACAAGTATAGTAAGGGGTATTAATGCACTTAGAGGAAACCGTTGTACATAGATTGTGAAGAGGAAGAAGATCAAGAACTGGAATTGTCTCAAGATCTAGAACTAGAAGAGACTACTGCAACCATATCTAGTCATGCATTGGTTGGCATTAGCACTCCTCAAACTCTCAAGATAGAATTATATCAAAAAGAAAAAGGTAATGGTGTTGATTGATTCTAGTAGTACCCATAACTTCATTAATTACAAATTATCCAAACTTCTCAATTACTTTATATATATAGCACTAGAATTTCAAGTAATGCTTGTAGATGGAGGTACCATAAATTCTTAGGGAAGTGCCATAGTATTAAGCTCACTATGGGGGCATATTTATTGGACAGTCCAATGATTTCAATCCAAATGAGTGGTTTTGATGTTGTATTAGGATTCCAATGGTTAAAATCATTGGGAACAATGTCTCTTAATTTTCAAGAACTTTTCATGATATTGTATTGGGAAGGAAAGGAAATTGAACTCGAAGGTATACAAGGGAACCATCTAAAGTGATAATCCCTAAAAACATGACAAAATTGCTTAAAAAAAGGGACACCATGGTGTAATTGCACAATTGTACTCACTAGATGCTCAAACATCTAGACCCTCTATTCTTGTGCATCTCCAAAAAATTATCGACAATCATTCCAAGGTGTTTGAAGATATGCCTAAAGGTATTCCACCTTATCGAGATCATGACCATGTTATTCATTTTCAACCAAGAAGTATGCCACCCAACATCAAACCTTACAGGTACCCATATGCACAAAAGAGTGAGATTGAATGTATGTTTCAAGAAATTTTAGATGCCAACATCATTCAACCTTGCCAACGTGATTTCTCTTCACTAGTGGTGATGGTTTACAAAAAGGAAGGTCCATGGCCTACGTGTCGAGATTATAGAGAGCTCGACAAAATGACCATTAAATATAAGTTTCATATTCATTTCATTGATGAATTATTAGATGAATTGCAAGGAGCAATTTTCTTTACCAAGTTGGATCTTTGCTCCGAATATCATCAAATCATAATGAGGTAAAAAGGTATCCCCAAAACAACCTTTAGAACACATGAAGGTCATTATGAATTTTTGGTGATGTTGTTTGGCCTTAGTAATGCACCTTCCACATTTCAAAGTTGGATGAATTATATTTTAAAACCCTTCCTCAAAAAATTTATGTTGGTATATTTTGATGATATACTAATCTACAACAATTCTTGGGAAGATCATGTTTGTACATGTTGGCATGGTCTTGACACCATTGGAAGAGCAACAATTATATGCAAATCCTTCCATGTCTGGGTTTGGGGTTGAAGAAGTGCAATATTTGGGTTATATTGTATCTCATGAAGAAATCAAAGTTGACCCTAACAAAATTAAAGCTATGAGGAAATGACCAATTCCAAAAAGCCTTGAAGGATCTTAGAGGATTCTTAGGATTGATGGGCTATTATCACAAGTTTTTCAAAAACTATGGTCAAATATCATCATCTCTAAGAAGGTTATTAAAAAAGGAGGCATTTTCTTAGACTCAAGAATCAACCAAAGCTTTTGAAAAAATCAAGGAGACTATGTGTAGAACTCTTGTACTGTCCATGTCTGACTTCACAAAAACCTTTATTATGGAGTGTGATGCCTCGAGGCATGTTATTATTGTCGTTTTAATGCGAGAAGGAAATACCATTCCTTTGAAAGTTGTCATCTTATAGGATAAAACTTACTCAAACCCGTTTAAGGAAAGGAAATGTTTGGCATACTATATGCAGTTAATAAATGGTGTCCTTACCTAATAGGAATGCACTTGAAGGTAAAAACATATCATGATAGTCTGAATTACTTCTTGGAACAATGATTATAATTTTTCAAAAGAGCAACAAAAATGCGTTACAAAGATGTTGGGTTGTGACTTTGAAATCATCTACAATAAAGGAAAACAAAATGTGGCAGCAAATGCATTTTCAAGGAAAGAAGAAGATATAGAGGGCTTACTTTGTGTTATTTCCATTCTACAATTTGACTAGGTCAAAGAATTAAGGATATAATGGAAGCAAGATCATAAGGTATGTAAGATCATTATGTTAGCACTAGAAGTCACCTTCAGATTGCATAGAAGGTAAGCCCAATACCCATTAGTTTATGTGAGTGTAATTGACTTTTAAGAGGTCAAGTGGAGAAGAATCAATGATAATAACGTTCTAACTCAGAAATCTGGACTAGCATGCACAAG
>CBVK0101726970.1:0-10858 GCA_900067695.1 Picea abies | reverse complement strand
TACATCACTTTGATCATAGCAACACATTATATGTACATAAACATTAATTAATATGGGGATTATAGTGGGGATGTTACATGATAGGTTGAACAAAAATGATTCTCATTCAAGGTTAAAAGCCCAACAATTGATTTCTGGTTTTATTTATTTATTTATGCCAACTAAAAGCTTCAAAAATATAAGATAATTAGGCTCTGCTATTAGTTCAACAACTCTAAAAAGAATAAAACCTGAACCAAAACTCTAATACCATGTTAAAGTTTATCATTACACCAAAACTTATAAGTATTAGTAAACTTCCAAATCAACAACATCTCCTTTTGAATAGGTAGGTAATCCCATGTTCCCAAGATGATAATTAATCTAAGAAATAAATTCCCAAAAGTGCTGCTATTAGTCCAACACACTCATGACCTTTCCTAAAAATACCTTTGTCTATATGCAGGTTTACATGATCTCAATATAGAATGAACAAGCTGACAAGATTTCTCATGAGCTAAAAATTAGTTTAAATATTCTATGTTTTTATTTGTCAAATTATATCATATTATTATATAGATAATTTAATTATTTTCAAAATTTTAATTTTGAATTGTTTAATAGGCCTTATGAATGTATAGAATGATTTATTCTCAAAAACCTCAAAACATTTTTCATATGTAATCTTAACTACTTAAATCTGCAATTATATTGATTCTTTTAAATTTCTAATATAAATTTTACAAAAATCATGTAAAAAAAATTAAAAAAATAAAAATAAAAAAACTCAAAAAGTTTAACCTATATTAAATTCTTACTTTAAATTTTAAATGCAATAATAATTCTCTGATATTTCATCAAATGCTTTCAAAATCAAAACTCAAATAAATCCTGTTCAAGTGAAAAATTCATTAGAGCATAATGAATCATGGTCAAAACGCTTAGAAAATGATCAAAATGCAGATAATGTAACCAAATCATGGTCAGAGCTCCCTGGGCATTTCTGCAACTTTCTGTGACCACAAGAGTTCGATTTCAGATTCAAAAAGACCCAGAATAATACAAAACGGAATAACAGATAATTTATAAATCCAAAACTTAGCTCCCATGATAAAATAATAATTATCACAACAAACAATGCTGGCAACCCTGCGATCCCTCAGCCTACGTCAGCATCAACAGCGACTGGCCCAGATATCTCATTTTCAGTTTACTTTCCTGATCGAGTTTGCCTTTGGTTGAACCAGACAGTACGCGTCAGCTTCGGGGTTAGCGTGGCCGTCGACTCGATGGAATGACGATCAGGTTCGGACTAAAGAACCTTCAGAATGTAAACCCCGATAAAAGGACCGCCAATATAATTATTAAATTGCCCTATCGATCATATTCCTGTAACTCGTAGTACTGAACGGACGGACGATCAGTTTTCCTATGGATCGGACGACTGTCATATTTTGCGGATTTCTCATTACAATACCCTGGAACGATCCGCATCTTTCTTTTGTTTTTAATGCCCCTTCTGCAGAGCTTTTGCAATGGACAGAAATATGAGAATAGCAATATACAGCTTTATACACAGCATTCAATATTGCAGCAGGTGGTATATATATATATATATTCATCCATTCTGGCATATAATTGGGTGTATATATTAAGGTGATCTGACTATGTATATATCATCTGTTAAAGTGTTGAAAGCTGTGTAGTAGGTTACTTATTACGGGCTAATATGATTTCTATATTTAGAATTTTATTTTGGAAGTATTTATGGTGAAATCATTTTAACAGTTGGAATTATTAACTCTCAATTACAAAGTAAAGTTATGACTTTGGATGTCCTATTAGTTAAATATGTTTGTTTTAAAATGGCTTAATAGAATGTATAAATGAATTCAGCACCTTGAAAAACTTTTAAAACTCTTAAATTGTATAAACTCAACAATTCAAATTTGTAATTTGAACAATTTTGATAGGATGTAGACAAAATGGATTAGTAAACATGAGCAGAAAAAATACAAAATATAAATTACTTCTATCAAAATTAATGTATCTCTTCTCTAGGGATTTGGAAATTAAACACGGAACACTGATTTAATTTGATATGTGGTTAACTCTTATGAAAACATCAATTATGACTCATTCAAATTGTTTCATTTTTGATAAATCTTGTTTTTTTGAATGAGTCAAAGTTCTATAAGTTTTAGTTATTTTTTAAAAAATAATGATTTGGATTATCTTAAAATTGGTCAAAATTTTAGAGACAAAATTTCTATCATAAAATAGAACCTTAAATTTTAACATAATTTTAATAATTTAAAAAAACTAATATAAGTGAGGAAATTTTTCATAATTCTGAGTCTATATCTTGAATGATTTTAACCTTTCCATGTATACCTCACTAAAAGATTAAACTTTTATTTTGCTCCAACTTTAATCACATATTATGATATTTACATGGCCTATCAACCATTAGACTCTATTTGTATTATATTAATTTTAATAATTATAATATAAATCAGTCTAAATACTTCCATGACCATATTAATTATAGTACAAATCACTCCAAATATACATTTACATATGATATATTAATTATAGTATAAGTCACTCCAAATATACACATGACATATTACATATTAATATTGGATAACCTTTATTTTTATTATTTTGAATAAATATGTTTTTATTATTTTAAACAAATATGGATCATTGTAATTCTACTTTTGATGACATCAATGTAAATAAATAAATGTTTTACCAAAATGAAAAAAGAATTTAAAAAATAAGATGTTTTAAAGTTTGCATTCAAAGTGGTTGTGTCATTTTTATAATATATGTAGGAAGATTTTATAAACATGGAGTAAGTTTGGAGTTTGGTTAACATCTGGTTACAAATTTGACACATAAAATGTGATAGACATAAAAAAGATCAAACAATCCATTTAACATTTAACATTGAGAGTAACCCATCATAAATTTTTATAAATATAATAACTAGTATGAATAACTCCTCCATACTATAATGCATAGATTCTAAAAAGTTGTGCACTCCTTCATCTTCAACATTGTTGCATCGAGCATAGACAAGAGTGTACTCCTTCATCTTCAACATTGTTAGTTATGCACTTTTTGAAGACCATGCTAGAATAATAAGAGCCATCCTTTTACTCCTTCATCTTCAACATTGTTAAATATGTATTTTTTAAAATAATACTATGTTAGAATAATAAGAGCCAAGGTTATGAGAGTAAGTAGGGCATTCTTCATCCAGAATTGAATGTTTAAAATTTAAAAAAGATGAAAAAATTATAATAGTGAAAAAGTGCATATAATAATATAATTGAAGTTTATAAATTTACATAAAAAGTAAAATGAAAAACATAAGATACTAATCATCTCTATAAATTTAATATTGGTTTAAAAAGATTACTTTGTGGTTTTTTCTTCACAATGAATGGAATCTCCTTTTCAATTCCAACTACTGAACACCACCACCATCTTAGAGTTGGACTTAAATTTCATTGTAGTGTTTATATGTTTTGAAACAATACATTCATTTTTTTTGAAATATTGTATTGTGAAAATCTATATGTTATTATATATTTGTGTTAAATTGTAGATATAGAGATAGTTGGAACATGTGGGAAATAACAATTTTCCATGATTATTTTGGAAATGTTGAATACTTGAAAAAATATTCATAATAAGTATTTAAGTAGAATGTTGATCAATACTTATCAATGTTAGTAGGGCTTGCAAATTTTGTGTAATTAATTTTATATAGTTTTAGGAAAATTACCAAAATCCCTTGTGATTTGACTTATAAAAGTGATTGGAACTTTGAAATGTTGAACTACATTGTCCTCACATTGTAATAAATCACTCAAGAAAATAATTAAATTTTAAAAATTGTTCCATTAACTTTTTAATGGAACTTTGAAATGTTAACTAAAGTGCCCTCACATTGTAATAAATCACTAAAAAAACAATTAAATTTTAAAAATTGTTTTAGTAACCTTTTAAAAATAACAATCTGATAAATCACTCAGGAAAACAATTAAATTTTAAAAAATGTTTTAGTAACCTTTTAAAAATAGAAAAGAATGGTTTGTACACTTACATTGAGTAATGGCATATAAGTATGAGCATTATTTAGTACTAATAGAAATTAGTGTTTTTGTTCAAGCGAGTCACTAACTTGGTATATGAGACCCCTTTTAAATTTGAATTTGTGACATCTTAGAAAACATATGTTAATGGAAAACTTGAATATTAATTCTCATGGTTAATTTGAACTAAATTAATATGCAATATATTTTTTTTAATTTTAAATTAATGAAAACAGCTTGGTTCAGAGCCTCCATCTTTAATATCTCTTGCATACCTCCCATGGCATTTCATGAAAATCACTATGTTCATATGCATGTTTACATGATTTCAATACAGAATGAACAAGCTGACAAGATTTCTTCTACTCAAAAAACAACAGAACCGCTGAATTCTCCTTTAAAGGCGGTCGAGCTTTTTGAAACTTTGTCGAGCAAAATATTTGGCTACGCCGCTCTTCTTTTCACGGAGTCCAGGGTTGAAATTTGGTATTAAAATTACACATGGATTTAAACAAAATTTTAACCTCTCAACGCAGTATTTATTTCTAGGTGATGTCAGAACATGTATACGTTATTTCTAATAATTAGTTGCAACGTTTTAACATGAATCATTGAGTCATGAAAACCTCGATCTCATAATGGATTATCATTGCTCCAATGATTTCATGGATATCACCATGGCATTATTGTTTGTTGACTCAATGGAGGGATGATACTTTTTAATGTAAAGTTGGCATGAATTATTGTGTAGATAGAAAAAAATTTAGACCTAGTTTAAACTTTATGTTTTTTTTTGTTGGATAAACTAAATATTAGAGAAAATGTAACTATGAAGGTATGGATGGGACAAATATTAGAGAAAATTTACCCTGGTATATGAAAGTGGGGATGGATCAAATATTAAAGAAAATTTACTCTCATATATGGAGGTGGGGAAAATATTAAAGAAAATGTATATGAAAGTGGGGTGAGGGTAAGATAAATATTAGAGAAAATGTATTTACATTGATAATGTAACTAAATCTGCGCGGTTGTCAGTCACTTTAAAGCAATTCTCAAAGCTTCCTGAGCATTTCTGCAATTTCCTGTGACCACAAGTGTTGGATTTCAGATTCAAAAAGACCCATAATAATACAAAACGGAATAACATATAATTTATAATTCAAAACTTAGCTCCCATTAAAAAATAATAATTATCCCAACAAAAATGTTGGCAACCTTGCGCTCCCTCGGCCTACGTCAGCTTCACTTAGCTCCCATTAAAAAATAATAATTATCCCAACAAAAATGTTGGCAACCTTGCGCTCCCTCGGCCTACGTCAGCTTCAATAACGACTGGCCCGGATATCTCATTTTCAGTTTACTTCCCTGATCGAGTTTGCCTTTTGTTGAACCAGACAGTACGCGTCAGCTTCGGGTACAGCATAACTGTCGACTGGATGGAAAAATGATCAGGTTCGGACCAGATTTATATTAAAAATCCACAAAATTTTTAATATAAATCTGGATGTTCAGGTTCGGACCAGAACATCCAGAATGTCCATGTCTTCATGCAAAGTACATATGCTTCCTCCAAATGAAAATTTTTAAACATTTAAAAAATTTCTCTATGATCTAGGTGGGTTGGAAAAGTTTTCTTATTCTATACACACTTATATAAACAAAGCTTTCAAATTGAAATGAAAATAAAGTAGAAGAAGAAATTGGGCTAACGTGTGAACTGGACATATGTACTCCTACCTCTTCTCCCAACTCTTTAGTATTTTATTATTTAAATGGTAGGTGAATGTCTCAATAGAAAAAAGAAAACCTCATTCTTTTTAAATACGAGTGTTTTTTGCTATTGTTACATTCCTTGTCGAAGCTATTTCTACTCTAAAAGAAAGACCATGGGATATTGATAATATTCACCTATCCAACTCTTCATTTCACTACTACAATCAATCAAGTTCGTTGTCTTGCCATTAGTTACTGTAAATGCCGACAACAATTTCCTTTTCTTGAATCATACATTGGATCTTGACGAACTATCATGCATACAGAGTCCCAGTCGAAATTTAAATTCAAGCATAGCCCTATGATCAGATAAAAACCCCATGTACTATAAAACCCCCTAAAAACAAAAAGGCAAGTGAAATGAAATAAAAAACTAGTTTAATTTTACAACTATTCTCCCTCAAGTTGAGCTCAGAAAAAAAAAAACATAGAAAAACATAACAAAAAAAAAAAAACATCTCTCATCGATGCAATTTATAGAGCACAACTAACCAAATGTAGAAAAAATATACATTTGGTTAGTCGTTCTCTGTAAAAAATAAAAAACTAGTTTAATTTTACAACTATTCTCCCTCAAGTTGAGCTCAGAAAAAAAAAAACATAGAAAAACAAAACAAAAAAAAAAAAACATCTCTCATCGATGCAATTTATAGAGCACAACTAACCAAATGTAGAAAAAATATACATTTGGTTAGTCGTTCTCTGTAAAGTGCATCGATCACTAGTAAATTTTCACTTAAAGTGTTGATTCAACAGTGGCTTTAGACATTGTTTTTTCATCCAAGTAGTGGTTGTCTCAATTCTATAGTGCTTCTCTCATTGAATGATACGAGCAAGATGTTATGTTTCCTATGGAAGTAGTTGTGTGAATCCAAGATCATGCTCAATTAATGGTAGAAGATGTTGAAAGAATGTCTTGTATGCTTAGCAATGCTGATAGAACATATACATAGGGAGAAGGAATATAACTTCCTATTTCCCATCCTTCTAACTGCATTATGCTTACTGCCTCCAACTGGTAGATGTTATATGATTATTGATGTGGTTTATGTGGATGATTTTCTTCTAACTAGTGACTCCACATATCTTATCCAATATCTCCCATTGAAGTGTGAAGCATGCATAACATATATGCATATTTACCTTATGAACCATGCATATTATGCTATATGCTTATTGATGTGGTTTATGTGGATGATTTTCTTCTAGCTAGTGACTCCACATATCTTATCCAATATCTCCCATTGAAGTGTGAAGCATGCATAACATATATGCATATTTACCTTATGAACCATGCATATTTACTATATGAACCAAGGAGATGATTTTTTCACATTAAAATAGTGTCCAGGAAATGGGGATAAGTACACCAAGGCAGAAATATGGAATTTTCCCCGTGGAAGGAAGAACTTGAAAATGTACAACATATATCCCTCCACTTCATTGTTCGACTTTTAAAACACATGCAAGATACATGTACCCAAATATTGCAGGTCCAAACCAATTATGTAATCTTAATACAATTCAACAATGTGCTCAATGACCTCTTAACCATTCCAGTAACCTCAAAACTACTCTCATAAAATAACAACTTTGATTCGAACATGGTTGAGTTGTAGGTAGGTCGACTATTGCGCATCTTTACTAGGTGTTATTCTAGCGATATGGGAAGGGAGGGTCTGACATACATACATGCATGTCATTCCACATGGTGCGATGGTAATCATTGGTTGCAATAAAATTTGGGTTTTCACCATGACCGCAGTCCATGTGCCACTCGATACCCCGCTACTTTTCTGGGTGGTGTGAATGCAACAAAATGAAGAGCATTTGGACGATCGTATCTAGGTGAAATCGGATGGATGAACATATTCCAAGACTAGTTTTTGCAACTTGCAAAAGTAATAATTAACAATTGGATACGCTACTCTGTCCTAGTTCACCTCGTTAACATAAATATATTAATATGTGTTTCTCTACTTTGTCCTAGTGCACATCGTTAACAAAGATATATTAATATGTCTTCCTCTTGATATAAGCTACCATGTGTTAGTTAATTTTTTTGGTGGAGTGATTTGTTGTCGTAATATTATCTATGTGTGTGTTAGTTAATTTTGGCACAATTGATCATCAGGAATAGGTTTTAAGAGTGGTGAAATATTTTACGTACTCATTTGTCCATGGCCATACCTCTACCTTGCCTCGGAGCCAAAATTGGGAAGACCATGATGACCACTTATAGAAACTAGGTTATACCTTTTGCTAAATGAATGTTGTTTTGGTATGGGCTTCATTTAGAGCCCATAATCTACCAAATTACCGACATTCTCCATAGATTTTTTTTAGACTAAAGAAAAGGGAGGTGCACTACAAATATTGGGAGATAAATTGGTTTGGGCATTAAGGCCTGTGGGAGGTTCTTATACAACCAAGGTTGGATATCAAGCTATGTTCAATTCAAAGCAAGGCTAAAACTATTCATGGTGGTTATGGTAGCCATCGACAACGTTCCCCAAATCTTCTCTCCAACGACCAATTGCCTCATGATGTTTACACCTAAGCACAACATCCATGTCTCCCTTATTAGTACAAGTACTCTTTGTTTCCTTTTCCCAGCGGTCCCTTAGGTGTTCCCCAATGAGATCAACTCATTCATAATTATGTGTACAAATTGTACTTAGACTTGTATTGTGTCACCTTCATTAATTTCAGGGAAAATTAGACTTGGGTTGGGTAATAAATATAGTCTTCATCTTGATCATGAGGTTTTGGATGGAACAAAAAGGAGAAGGAAAAACAATGGAGCATCTCAAGTCTAATGACAAAAATACTTTCTTTTGTTTTCCAAGATTGTTTTCCTTGTACAATTTTATTCATCGTGTGTAATTCTAGAAGTTTAACTTCATATATTTATGGTTGCTTAGGTTTGTGATCCATTAATGGCACATCCTTCTATTTGTTCAATTTCCTCTTAAGGTTTCTTTATATTTACTTCAGTTTTCATAGTGTTCATGCTCCAAATGAAACCAAAATGTCTGAAAATTTAGCTGCAAGTTTCCTATAGTGTGATTTCCATTTCTCATCTAGACTAATGTGGTACTAGTATTTTTCTAAGGCTTCTGCTTCACCGACTGGTATTCTTTAAATTATGAAAATAATTTCTTACAGTGATAACTGATGAACGATTTAAATTATGTTTCAAGGATCCCAAAGAACTTCAAGCCATAACGAGTTTCAAGGATCCCAAAGAAATTCAAGCCATAATGATCTTTGAATAATTTGGGGCAGTAAACAAATTTTTAATCCAGGAAAGTGAAAAAAAAAATTGTTATTTGTTCATTGACCCATATTACTAAAAGATCATTATGGATTGAAATTCAAGCTCTTGATACTCTAGAATCTATGTCTAGAAAAGGAAAATAGTTATTAACCAACTGATAATGTAGGACATTAATGTAGTCTTACCCGTACATGTTTCTTATAAAAGAAAATATGATATTGGTATACATCATTAAAAACTAAGACAGATGAAAAGCTGCAAAAATGATTTAACAAGTAGAGGGAAAGGGTCAGCCATTATTTTAAAACGATGAGGCTTTCATTGTTTCAGTTCCTGCGATTAACCCTCATAGGATGTAAACCCTTATATGCAACATTGTCTATCTATGGAAATTAGTTTTTATTCTAAAACAAATTGTTGGTGATATTTTAGTATTGCACGTCATACTTTCAAATTGATTCAAAACACAAGCTTGAGAACATCCATCCCTTGAGCCTTCATTTCCCCATCATGATCTATATTTGAAGGTTATTAATTTATTTTAATCTATTAATCTTTTGGGTGCTACAATGATAGTTTTATGTTTCTATCACTTTGTTTAATAGCCATTACAATGTTGGATTATCAATTAATTCTATATGAAATTTCTTGTAATACTACTATCCATTCAAATGGCTTCTCACGAAGAAGGCCTGGTAACTTGCTTCAAAGACATGGAGAACTCTTACTAGAAGAGTGGATGGTAAGGATGCTCGACTATGACCTAAACTGACCTAAATTGTTTCTAAAGAATTGAATCATGCATTGACAAAACTCTAACTTCCTAATTGTCTAAGTGACGGCTTGGTCTAAACAAGTCAATACACGGACATATAGGTAGATAAAAAAATTCCACACCTAAGCATATTTTGAGATCTCAATCAAAGATAAATAATATCTTTTAAAACCAAGAAACCAAATTAATAACTAAGTGATTGGAGTTTCCAAATGATCGGTTTGTTGTATTTCAACCACAAACAAGGAAAATGCATAATCTTAGTCTATTCCTACTATTAATAGTCAACCATCCGATTTATGAAGTTGAATGTAGATTATTATTACATTGCTAATTTATTCAACTGAATATCTATTCCAGGTATCAAATTCATGTGAAACGTATCCTTGCTCTTATTTTAATTTGGGTTCAATTTTAGGTTATGTTCAATATTTGAATGGAGACATCATCGTTTCTGATAAAATGGTAAAGTAGAGTGATATGCACAAATATTCAATTAATGTAAATATCAATACATTAGACTCTATTATATAAAGTGCATAGGTTGTTGTCAGTTCTAACTTATTCCAAATNNAACTGGAGAGGCTGAGATAATATCTCAACAACACACCAAACATGGATCTCACAAATCCAACTCTCGAACAACCTCCAAAGAATAAGATCAGACAACTCACGTAGAGATTGACTCTACTTCACAATACATTAGCAAGCATATTAGATAAGTAGGAATTATATATTCCAACACTCTCCCTTAATGAATACTTATCTAAATATCTATGTGGTCATATCTTCATTTGTTTCCTCTTGTACCTTCATCTGATTAATGATGTCCATATAAAAATAAATCCATCTACCGAAATACATGGGTCATCAGTTGTTGTAACCGCTAGTTCTCTAGGAATCCTTTTCAGCTACATGGTTCATTCAAGCAGTCTTCCT
>CBVK0101726969.1:0-17829 GCA_900067695.1 Picea abies | reverse complement strand
TGCATAGAAATGTATGAGTTTGTGCTACAGACTAATCTATAGGTTATGGGCTATGTAATAGCCAAGGGATAATGATGATGAAAGTTGATATTAGGACCACTAACCGAGAAACATTATGGTGATGACACTGCCCAAAACTAAATAAATGATGACAAAACCTCCAGCAACACGATGCCACTGTATATTCCATTGTAGGGTGTCGACCCTAGTCCTGTTAGGAGGGGTGGAGGAATTTACCACTATGTATCCTCCATTTTAGGGTGTGGACCCTAGTCCTGTTAGGAGGGGTGGAGGCATTTCCCACCATGTATCCTCCGAAACCTGAAGTCATGGGAGGACGGTGTTAGTTCACACTCCCCAAGACGTGTGATGATGACTGTCAGATGCCTACAGGGGAAGCTTGGTCGAGATAGCGACACTTCCACTTACGGGTTCTATTTGGAGTTAGGTCAATATAGTTGATGCTCCAAGATAGTATAGTAGAGGAAGGATAGGAATGGAGATGGAAGTAGGTTAGGGAGGAAGGATGAGTAGTAATAGTTGAGAAAGTATGGAGATCTGTCTTGTGGTGGAAGTTAATGTTTTTCCTTCAAAAAAAAAGAAGAAATGAGTATATATGAATATTCATTATTACGTAACTAAACCAAAGTTGTTTCAAATAAAATTGTTGAACCGGATAATAGTAATTAAAGGATTTCTTAAACAATTGATTGATTTGTTGTCTTTTATAAAAGACTAGTCTTGCTAACTGGATTGGATGCATACATAAATTACTAAAGGATGACAGTTTTGATTATTAGTACATGCACGAGATTTGCATGTACTAGCTACACATGCATTTCTTGTACATATACACTAGTATGTATGAGTTTTCTTGACTTACTTACTAATAATGTCGGTTACTTGTTATGAATGTGTGAACCATGTTTCTTGTCATTTGTACCATAAGATACCTTAACTTTGGGATGAAGTTTCCTGAAGGGTGGGTGTATGTAACGACCCTGCTTAAATAGACGTATAGGATTATTAATTAGAATTAATTTAATAATCTAACTATCCTAAAAGATTAGCTAAACAATAATTATTTCTTAAAATAACATTAACTAATTAATTATTATTACTTAGTTATTCATGATTGTCAATGATTAATTTAAGTATTAATTAACTCATTAATTAATAAGGTAAAGCAATAAAAGGAGGATAATAAATTATATTATTAAATTAAGTTACGTACCCGAAAAGGGATAACATATTAACTACAAGAGGATAAAATAATAATAAAGGGGATAAGGAGCATTAACGACGAAAGGATAAGAAGGTAATAAATGGGTTAGGTAGGAAATAAATGAGGGGGAAGTCGGTGAAGGAGGGATATGGAGGGGAAGGAGGTTTACGAGAAGGATATTCTACGGGAGATTGGGGAGGGATTTTGGGGAGCTCTGGGATTTGCAGAGAGAAGTGGAGTTTTGGAGTGGGGATTGTAACAGTCAAGCACTGGGGTTGCTGGAGGTTTTGGGCACGGGGGCCAGTATATCCATATGATATCTTGGAGCTAGGAAGTTACCTAGTTGGTAGGGTGGAACTAGGTTTTGGGCAGTGTCTACACAGTGCAGCAGCGGTCAAAAAGGCAAGCGCAAGGCAGCAAGGTGAATTAGCATCAAACCCAGGTAATTTAAATTGTGTACTTGTTTTATTTTCTATAAGATTTTAATATTCATTGTTAGATTACATGCGTATCTGCTCAAAATAAGGAATATATGAATTTTTACTGTTTTTCTCAATTAAAAGAAATTAGTGAAATTTCTTAAACTTATATTGTTACAATTCATGTAATTTTTAGACGTAAAAATCTATTCGGTCCCTACAGTGACTTTATATATATAATAATAATAACAATAATGATATGATTTTCATATAATTATTATATAACTATTATATGTAATAATAAACACAAGGGAAAAATAATAAAACCTTAGCTGGTGAAATTGATGTGATGTTTGTTTTGAGGCATGCAAGTGATTGGTTATTTCCAATGATAGCTTTCCCTTTAATCCCATACATCCATTCAAGCTTAAGTTAACACCATAGAAAGAAATGTGCCCTTAAACACTTTCATGTTATGAAAATTTGAACATGTTTCTTACTTCTATATAATGGATTATTCTTTGTTGGTGTCATGGAGTATTTTTTGTTGGTGTCATAGTGAGTATATAAGAGAGAAAAAAAAAATTATTGTTTTATTTACTAGAAGCTTTTAATTATTTTAATTTTATTATGATTTTTTTTTTTAACTTCATATAACATATTACATGATGTTACATCATGTAATATGTTATATGGTGTACTATGTTATATAATTTCTTCAAGGAGTGTAGAAAAGAGCCAAGAATAGTCTAAGTCTCGGGAAGATAATTGTTAAGTGTAGACAAGGAGGAAGGACTTGTCGATGTCTCGAAGGAAAGCGAAAATCTCCATCGTCAAGAGGAGAAAAGTGGCGAAAGAACATAAGATCTGAGATTTAGCACTCCAGAATATTTTCCAAGAGAAAAGAGCAGTCTTTGCGAAGTCGTGAAGGGAAGAGCGAATCCAAACCATTTGATCTTGAAGGGACGCATGGAGGAGATCCACACAATTTAGAGGAGTAGGGCTCCAGAATATAAGAGGAGAGTAGAGAGGTGAGAATCCTGGAGGTCGGAGTCTGAATAGATCAAAGTCGTAGATATAAGGGAGTAACGAGGACCATTGATTCTCGCGCCATTTAAGTTTGTCGATTCAGATTTTAGGGAATGAGGAGTGGGTTGTTGTGGAAAACCCAAAATCTAAAATCTGAAGTGCTTTCCAGGGTTTAGCTCCAGGTCATATCCCGAGGTCATATGATAGAAAGGTCCTAGCACAAAAAAATTATTTCACTGTCACTTTCTTCAAAGGTTCAAGAAGAGAGTCACAGGGTTGATAGGACCTGGACTTTGGAGAAAAAGGGACCTGAGATAAATTTGCATTGGGTTCTAGCGGGGAGTCGAAGAGTCGATCTGACTCAGGTGTTTGAATGATCCTAGACCGGGAGCTCGCACATCCACAAAGGGGAGGGTCTGCACCAAGTGGTATCAGATTAGACACAAAATTGATTTAGTTAGGCAACAAGACACAATACGATGCTTTGTGGAGACTTTTGCAAGGTGTGCAACAGATTGTAAATAGCCAGGTGGGATGCAGGTGAAGAAAGATGGTTTTTGAAGGCCATATGCGCGATCAAGTAGAGGACTGCCCGCAGAAAAGAAAAATGAAAATGGACAAGGAGCTCAATTAAATCTAAGTAGAGATGGAGAAGCTAGAATTCAAGATGCAGTAGGAGGAAAAGGTACGTTGTAGATAAGAGTGGCCTTCGAAAAGGACAACCAATGGATTGTTCAAAAGTTGGTGACTAGGAGAAAACAATAGGTGTTAAAAAATTCGTTGAGACATGATGAAAACCTCAATGGCGAGGGAAAAAGATATGGAAGAGGTCTCGTGGATTTCCAGGTGGGTAATGAGAAGGGATCAATTGATCTTGTAAACTGCTAGGAGGGAAGAGGAGAAATCCCAGTTTGTCACGTGGGAAAGGGAGAAGAAATGAGCTTAGCTGAGAGTTCATGTCAACAAGGGATGTTGACAGATGGGAATAAGGAAAAAGAAAGGCCTCACCCATATGAAGATTCATTTGGAGCTGCAAGCTGCGTGAAAGAAGATGATGAGAAGTTAAATACTTCCACCGCTGAGGAGAAGGATCAGAGGAACATTTTGGTCATTGGAGTGGTCGAGATATTCCTGCCAAGAATTTGAGGAGAGGCTAACATATTTGTTGTAGATGTAGCAGGAAAAGGAAAACAATCTGAGACTGTCATGGAAGAGAAGGAGCAGATATGAAAGTCTATCCCAACAAAATAGGATCACCTGATCAAGTTTCTCACTCAATGGGAGGTGGATTTGAAGATGTTGGAGGATTTCTTAGACAATTTAGAACTAGAAGGTGGCTTCCCAGAGATAGCCATGCCAAAGGAGAGATGCCAACATGCGTTGCAGCTGGAGGAAGTTGGAATGGAACCAGCCGAAAAACTGTCAAGAGATAGTCTATCAAAGGATATGGTCGAGCAGTAGTTCAGTAAGGATTATTTGGAATTGGAGTTTGCAGAAGAGTGGTCAGTCAGCATCACAAGAGATGAAGGTTGCATGGGGGAATAGGTTGGTCTTCTCATCAATCGACAAAAGGAGTTGCGCCCGAGTAGACTACATGAGGAGAACTAGCCAGTAGAGCAGCTGAAAGAGGTGATACAAGAGATAAGGGAGTTGATGTTGAAGTCAACAGAAGAAGCTGTCAGCAAGGAGAAGCTAGACAGACGAGGACATGCACGAGTAGCAGGAGAAGCAAAAGAAAAGCAGAGGAGAAGGAGAACAACTCCATGAGAAAGTTTGGGTTCCAAGAGGATTTCAATAGAGATGAGAATCTCATGAGCAAGATCTCATGAATTTTCCTATCCATGGAGTATGATGGAGGAGAATTTACCCACCTCAGCACACGCCAGTTGGTTATCACATTGGTGTGCATTCAAGGAATGGATACACACTACCCTCTTATTTTTCCTTCGAAATTGAAATTGTAATTAAGGAAATTAATGTTGTCAGGATGGAAGATCCAAGTTGTGGTCTCGCACAAGTTGTAGATGAGGTCATCTTAAGTGGATGATGGTAGGAGGGATCTACATCCGATTCATATTAGATTTCCACTCATTGTAATCTGCCTCATTAGTCAAGAGTTTTGAATGTTGATTAGACACCACTAGCTTATCTTGGAGGGAAGCTCGTCGAGCCCCTCTTGTATAAATATTTGTATTGTTTCCCAATAGAGGTTGTTGATTGGGATGTTGATGAGAGGCAAGACTTAGTTACAGTTTATACTCATAGATGTATGTTAGAATTCATCTGCAGGGATAGAGATAAAATCCTCTATCTGTGAGTGTGATGAATTAGTTCTAGATTCTTTAGGCTAAGTGAAAGGAGTGCACGATAGAGAGTTGAAAATTTGTGAGTTGACGCAAGGAGTGTGTGTCTAAAATATTTCAAGTAAGAAGAGAACGTGATAGGAGGGCACACCATAATAATTCAAAGACTCAAGGAATAACTTCAAGGTTGTTGAACACCTTGGAGGAAAGATTACGCAAGAGTAATTGCGGTACAAAGTTACTGAAGACTCTGACAGACTCTTCCAGGAGGGTATTGAGTAACTGCGAGTGCACATAGGACCAACACATTCTAGAGTGTTGGAGGTATTGAAGGATGTCCCAGATTTGTTGAACACTCTGAGGAAAGAAAGCTCTGTAAGTGTGGATTGAGTGGGGTAAAGGAGTTACCTTGGTAAACTTGAGAGCATTCAGGAAGAAGTCATCTGAAGGCTCAATCGAGCATAGGGAGTGCACCAAAAGAGAAGCAATATCATATTACAATATGAGGAGAAAGAGAATAGATTCACTAGAAGGGCACTAGCAAGTCTATGGAAGGACGAAGAAGATCCGAGAACCTTGGAGGTTTGAGTCAAGAAAAAGCTCAGAAGAGTTAGTGTTGTCACGCGTAAAATTCCTTCAAGGAGTGCAGAAAAGGGCTGAGAACAGTTCAAGTCTCAGTAAGATAAGTGATAAGTGTACACAAGGAGGAAGGAATTGCTGAAGTCCTGAAGGAAAGAGAAATCGTTCATCGTCAAGAGGAGACAGGTGGTGAAAGAACAAGAGATCTGGGATTTAGAGCTACGAAAGATTTGCCAAGAGAAAAGAGCAGTCTTCATGAAGTCACAAAGGGAGGAGTGAATCCATGCCATTGGATCTGGAAGGGACATAGGGAGGAGATCCACACAATTCATAGGAGTATCACTCAGAAGATAAGAGGGTATTATAGAGGTGAGACTCCCGAAGGCCATAGTCTAAATAGATCACAGTCGTAGATATAAGGGAGTGACGAGGACCGTTGATCCTTGCGCCATTTGAGTTTGTCGATTCAGATTTCAGGGAATGAGGAGTAGGTTATTGTGGGAAAGTCGAAACCCAAAATCTAAAGTGTTTTCCATGGTTTAGCTCTGGTTCATAGCTTGAGGTCATATCATAAAAAGGGCCTAAAAAAAAAAAATAGTATCGCTGTCACTTTATTCAAAGGGTCAAGAAGAGATTTGCGAGGTTGATAGGACCCGCACTTTGGAGAAAGAGGGACCTGTGATTAATTTTCATTGGGTTCTAGTGGGGAGCAGGAGAGTCGATCCAACTTAGGTGTTTGAACAATCCTAGACCCGAAGGTCGCGCAACCCCAGAGGGGAGGGTCCGCACCACTCCATTTCGGTGTAGATGTATCTATGCAGACCGTTGCAAAAATTTAGCACGAGATGTCTCTCATAAGTTTTGATACCCAGCTTGGTGCACAATGTATGGAAGATATTTTTGAACTCGTGCACCTATTCGTCTCTTTCCTGCTGCAGCGTGGTCCATTTTGTTTACAGGCCATCATAACTTCCAATAGGGTAGTATTGTTCCTTAATAGCATTCCTAAATTACTCCCAGGTGACTATGAGTATAAATAGTGAGGGTTCCTATGTTTCCTTTTGCTCACAGAAAGTTTTGCACCAATCTTTGACATGGGAGACAGCTTTGAGGAGCGCAAAAGTAATCTTTTCTCTATTCAAGAAGTTATGGACAGATAAATACCATTCTAGAAGATTCAACCATTTTTCTACCACATCTGTGTCTATATGACCTTCAAATATAGGAATATCTAAGTTTATTTGTACCTTGAAAGGGGCAGTGCCTCTATCTGAGGAAGATGCATCGTCTTTTGGTAGCCACCGAAGGATTTGCACAAAACTATCCATCATCTCATTCCTCTGTTGCATGAGGGATTCCTCGAGCAACATTTTGAAGGGATATCTTGTCTCGTCATCTTTATTTTCTTCTACCCCGAGAGGTCATTTGGGCATGTGAGAAATTTTTTCCTCAAGAGAAACAAGCTCGAGACCCAATTCTTTATACCCTAACCTCATTGGGGACATGCATTAAGAAAAACAAGGGAAAGATCGATCTGATACCACTGATCCATAATATATTTGCAAAATGAAATGAATATAGATTATTATCAAAATATGCTTACCACAGAATAACAGGTATGCAGTAAAACTGGTTTCTATTCAATAAGTAAATAAAATGAAACTGTAAAATGCTGCAGAAATAAGATTGCTAGAATGGTAGTGGCTTACCTCTGAGAAGAGATGTGACGTCTATTATCATTCACAAGAAGATCATTACTATGAGGCTCTGAAGGCATTTTTACAATCAACAAGAATGTTAAAAACCCTAGACATCCAAAAACCCTAACGCTAGGAGATGAAGTGTCAAAAGTCATGTGGGCCCTGTTTGGGTAAGTTAGTACATCAACTTCATGGGGTCGTAACTTTCTCATACGATCTTCGTTTTAGGCGCATGATAGCCTATTGGAAAGCTCTATCTGAGGACTACACATTTTTCTTCTATCTATCTAAGGTCATTTTGATTGTGGCGATCCCTAAAAAAGGTTCTTTAGGGCCTCAAAATGGACCCACAAGTCAGGGCCCCGAAAACAAGGGAAAAAACTGCCAAACTGGAAAACTGTCAAAATGAGCCAGTTGAAATAGGTGGGAGGCCACCGACATCCATCTGGATCAGTGATGAAAAAATTATGAAAAGTATATTCAAACTAGATATATCCCTCATACTTGTTAATGAGGTTGTATGGTTTATAGAGTGCTTGCATAGTTTCCTAAATAAATTATGTACACCATTACTTGAAAGTTGTGTTATTTGCACACAAGATATTGTTATCCTTGTTGTATTGCAACTCTAGAAATTTCAATGCAGGGAAGGATGAAAACACCTCTATGTCGTACTTGCAACATGGTGATTAATTCCATATTATAATGGCCAACATGAGCAACTCCTTGTTGAGTCTCCATTTTGACACTTCTAATGCCCTATATTACCCCCTATATGAGCCTATTTTACCTATGCCATGTGTATCTAATTGACCGTTTCCTCCATAAATACACTCGATGACCTTGTTCATGTGCATAAGAGGTAACTTATGATTAAAGCATGATTTGTTTAGTTTTATTGAGTTAATTTGATTAAATTATTGATTATGTATTATCCTAATAACTTTGAATCTTAAGAAGCATGATCTGGTACCCAGTCTACTCCGATACCAAGGCTCCACTTATTCCGGTACTAGCTTGTGCTAATCTGGTACTAGACATAGTTCGAAATTTTTGAATGTTTTTGGAAGAAAATTGGGCTCATGGGTTTTGTCCAGAACGATATTTTTAAGAGGAAACCTTTGTCATAATTCACCCATCTCACATGTGTGGACCTCCAGCTCACGGGGAATAATTCTGTCAAAATTAGAAAAAAAAATCAAATGGCCAACTTGCGCCTCGATTTTCGTACATATGGTATCAACTCTAGAAATTCTAATACATGGGTTTTGTCCAAAATATGACAAATTGAATAAAATAAGGGCTTTTTTTCAAAATTAGAATTGTCTTGGGAGATATGGGTGGGGTACTAACTCGAATCTGCCCAAATTGTTAAAAAACACAGTTTTTTGGGATTTATCCTATAATTGTAAAAATTGTTTTCTTAGTTTGGGGATTTGGTTTCATCCATTCCTCCATGGATTTTATGTATAAATAAGACCTCATAGGTCTGATTAAGGAAGAATTATTATGATGTAAGATTGGTTCTTGAAGAAAGAGGGATTAGTATGTTGCAAATTAGATTTCTGAACCAACTCCTTTTGTAAATTTATTTGTTGAAGATCAATGGAAGTTTGAATTCAAGGATCCCATGTGTCTCTTAGCATTTATCATATTATGATATAAAATATTCCATGTTGGCATTGGAAAGGGCCCACCGATCCATCTTGGTAAGATCATTGTAAATTATTAGCATAGATTTCTATTTCATGTACTTGTTATTTTGATTTCATTTTTGATTTCATTGTTAGAATTGATTGCAAAGTGTGGTAGTACAGGAACAGTTGGGAGTCCATAATTCACATTACATAAACCATTAAATGGAACATCTCATTAAAAATTATGTTTCCTATGTAGAAATGAAGTAATTTCTATAATTGCAAGATTGTAAGATTGCATTAAATTTCTGTTTGGAATGCAACAATTGATTTTGAAGTGTGTGTAGAATTAGATAAGAATTTATTGCAAGTTTGAAGTGAGTTGTTACAGGAAATGAGATCAGACTTCATCTCTCACCTTAATGCACCATTTAATGAAGCCTCTCAATTATATTGACTATTTTCTGTACTACAGAGGTTCGATTGGAGTAAATAGAGTTATGATTTTTTTTGTTTAAGAGTGAATTGTTGATTATCGTTTTCAATTGATACAGGGAGCAAGATATGATTTCAGCTCTTCTTTTCACGAGCCTATATTCAACATATATGTTATGTGAGAAAGAGCCTTTTCAATTGAGTGTTTCCTTGAGCATTTTACTATGAGCTTTATCTTTTGTTATTGTTGAAGTGTGCCTAGATTTTCTTGTCAGTTGCTTTTAAGGATATTAGCTATAGATAACAGATTCAAAGTCCATCTTTCCACTTCATGAGCTTGTAAATGGACAAGGCATTATTTGAGCAAAATCTTTTGAGTGCATGATTGCAAGTTTTGCTTTCTAATTTAAGAATTGTGTGAAGAGTGTTATCATTCAAAACACGGTATTTTGTTATTGATGGTTTTCTTATCTAAGCTATACTAAATAGACATAGGAACCTATCTGTTATCGGCACATATAGTGTATCAAATCTATTGATTACGGATCCCGGTTGATAATTTATGTTTGGTAATATATTATGCAAATAATTGCGCCAACACTCCCAATTTTAGTGAAACTCCTTGTCAAGGTCCCACACCTCCAGGAAGTCCTGGATGAAACCATTCAATAATTATCATTACCAATCCATCCTGACTCCTTAGATGCACCACTTTGTGGTTAAAATTACACCTGGTGAGAATTCATCTTTGTGGCACTTGCACAACATTTTGCAGTCAAATATTTGTGTGTTGAATCGAACATTAGTGTCATTCATATCTAAAATCACCAATGATCTTGCTCCTCTATGCATACCATACTTTGTGTACACCTATTTTGCAAAATCTTTAACTTCTATCACATCATCTAGATATATACTTTTGTAAGAAGGCCTGAGAATTGGTGCACTATGTTGAAGTCAACTTGGTATGCCTTATATAGCTAGAGGAACCCTCCATGCAATCATTTGAGTAAGAATCTGAAGCATGAATCAATGGATAGGATGTTCCTAAAATGTCGGAAATCCACTAATGACACTATCCTTGATTTCTTAATGAGCTTGGCTCATTTCTTGGTGACCACTAATATTTTTCCCTCGACCCATGGTATAACCTATGTGTATGCATCAAAGCATATTTTTGGGAAGTACACTTCATCTTGTATGTTGAATCTGTGTATTTATGTTGGGGAACCCTTCCTAACAAAGTGCTTGTGATACCTATTGCACTCAAGATTTCGGGCAAGGATGATTTTAATGATGGAAATTTATTTTAAGATGTAGAAACCTTGGCAAATATTTTTAATCCTTCATATGCCAAGTATACAATGTTTGGAGATATTTTTGTAAAAATATTAAAATTTCTAAGGATTTTATATAGTTTGTATAAAATTTTGGCAATTTTTAAGGTAAAATAATTTTATCGTATAGAATTTGGGCTAATCGTTTTTAGAATAGAGAATTTGTTTTTGGGAAAAAACATGGAAAATTAGCCCATGAACGAAATTTAGCCCCTAAAATCATCCCTCAAATTTTCAGGCTCATGCATGTGTTGGTATTTTACTACCTAGAGTTTCCTTTGTGCTTTTAGGATTGCTTTCGGAAGACATTATCCTAGTCAACTTCTTGGCATTGGTGGTTTGTTGTACTACCACATTGAGTGGGAGCTCTTCTCCAGTCTTACCATAGGGTTGTGTGTGATGAATTCCTGACATTGATTCACTTAAAACTATAATTCTCGTGGAATTTCGGTTTCTCTTCACTCGGTTCTATGATCTAAACTCTAATTTTTTTCTCTGCAGTCTTCTCTCTCTATAAAAATAATGAATGGAAGTGATGCATTCCAGCATGAAATAGTTGTTGGGTGACTTCGCCACCATGATACCCAACTTATTATCTATCTCTTTAGGGATGATCTCATAATTAATGTCGATCGACATTAGGATTTACTACCATAACGTTTAGTGCAATATGGGTAATTATTTCCATAACTTACTCCAGTTCTCCATGTTATCATCACGTCCTAGTGCTAACTACATACCTCTTTGTTGTTGTATCCTCCTGTGTCCTATTAACCACCTGTCATGTCTATTTGTTCCATCACTTAGTTTGCACTTGGGCCTTTATACCTTAAACTCCTCCAAATATTCTAAATTTGGTATAGGTATGACTTCTCTCATCTCGCCTTAATGCCATGACCTTCCTAATCGCCCAAACTATTGTGTCTTTTATCATTAATCTACTTCTAAGTATTACTATAACGTTGCATAGTGCTTATCAACTGTGTGCTTACCTCTTGTGAAAAGTATGTTAAATCGCTTTTGACCCCTACAGGTTGTGATACTTCCTCAATTGAATTATATTTATCATCCCCTACCATGTCCTTCTATTGGGTTTCACCAATTTTTCTACACTAGCCATTCTAATGTAACAAAGTCTAAACGACCATAATCCACACATGTGCAACTTGTCATGTTCCTTTGATTTCTCCATCTCCTTTTTGTACGTGTCAGCACCATGATTTTCATGGATAAGGGTAGAGGTCTATCAACAATTTGCAAAGCGATGCATGTTAGCACCCATACAATTTTTATGCCTGGCATCATCTAACATCTCCAAGGGTCAGAATCAAAAGGAAGTGTATAATTTATTATTTCCATTTCCATTTGAAACTGTGCGCTACATAATTTACTATGTGTTGCACAGAGCACTTCACCGTGCAAAGGAGTCTATCACGTAGTGGATTTCGTCACGCAATGGATTTCATCGGGCATGGAATGTTTTTGTGAAAAGGGTGTCATCACACAGTGGATTTCTTCACACAGTGGATGTTGTCACGCATAGGATGTTGTCATCGTGCAGTGGATTGCACCGTGCAATGGATTTTACTGTGCACAGGCTACAGGTCGCACTGCGCAAATGACTAGTTTAGTGGTCAACTTGAAGATCAATTTCTCACCAACTGGAGAGGAATTTTGAAACTCCCCCAAAAAAAATTGTCGGGGACAATCCAAATAATTAAAACCTCTCTCAGATTTTCAAAATGTGTCGTGGATTGGAAGATTCAAAGGAATCTTTGTGCCCTATTTTTCAATTTTCATGATTTCCTATCTGAGATATTTTGTTGCGACACATATTCCGATGATATGGAGATTAATTTCAAGAAAACGAGAGAGGTTTTTTTTTATAACTATTTAACTACACAAACCTCTATCAGTTTTGGAAAATGTTTTTTTATTAGTGAGATATGATGTCATCGTTAACGCCTATTTTCCCAACTTGCTGCGCAATCCACTGCATTTTTCGTTGTAGGTTACTGTTGCGTAGTAGAATTGTTGTGCAAGGGTGATAGAGTGTCTAGTAGTGCACATGATGACTCATTACAACCATATGGTCAAATTTTTATCATGATCAATTATTGTAAAGAATATTTTGGTTACGATTATGATTTGGCAAAGTCGGGTTTTCTATTTTTAGTGAATCTGTTCAAGTTGTTTTTCTCTTTCAAAGAAAACAGATCCATGATTCTAGGATGAAGTAGTTTGACCATAGTAGCCAAGGGTGAAATTAGTTTTCTATATATGGGGATCATTTTCATGTAAATGGGGTTGATTCGAAAAAATTGTATAGACAATAGCTATTGTATGTAATTTGAGTTCGACTGAAACTTAATGCAAAAGTCATGTAACTTTGATGAAAAGATTATAATTGTAGTAGTTGGATGCATTTTTTTCCCTTTCTTGCGTATGTGCTCCTGTTATCTTTATTCATATATTTTTCTATCTAATTCGGAGTGAATGTTTGAACCTATGGATTGGTTGCACAACGCCCCTTGTTCGCGCCATTTAGAAAAAAACATTTTTCTTATAAAATCTAACTTTGAATTCACCCGCAGTGGTGATCTGAGTTACTTCCTGTAATTTATCTCTGCCACACACTACTATTGAGTCATTTGTTTCCGTTGTTTCCTCAAATCGACTCCATAGCCCAAAGTATTATTTTCTTGCACCAATATAACCAGAACTCATTATATCAAAGTTGTTAAATCTAGCCACTTCTTTAAATCCATATCCCGCATGGAGACAAAGTCTCTCTC
Source organism: Picea abies (assembly GCA_900067695.1). Lineage (NCBI taxonomy): Eukaryota > Viridiplantae > Streptophyta > Pinopsida > Pinales > Pinaceae > Picea > Picea abies. The sequence continues at coordinate 4,370 of CBVK0101726969.1, read as the reverse complement.
GAGAGCCCTCTCCAGGTCCAAAAGGCTAGTTTCGGGCCTCAAAGTTGGTTGAAAAATTTACCTTCGTTGTATGTTTATCAGCCAAACAGATTTACGAAGTGTTAACATTTTGGCACCGTTGGCGTGGATGGAATTGAATAATTTCTTCCTTGGGAAGAAGGACATTTTTTTAGTTCTAAGGTTTGAGAGCAGCAGACACTTAGGCACATATTGGTTGTATTTCTTCTCTAGCAACTCCACACATTAGAAAATCAGTTGAAGGTGATTCCACTGGCAGAAGAATCCAGAGCTAAAGTTTCCATGATGAATCCAATCAAGATTCAAATGCGATTCAAAGACTCCACTAGAGAATGAGACCTGTTAACAGAGATATGGAAGAGAAATATGGAAACATAAGGTAATTGATATTAAGTTTAGTTCAAGAATTACTTTTCTGTTTTATCAATATCTTCTTGTCCTTTCCTGATTTTTTCAAAAGAATATTTCTTCACTTACTGCATTCAAATGAAGCCTAGAAATCTACTCTTATATATCCTCCATGGAAAATTGTAGGTATACCTCATTCTTGTATAACCAATATTCACTAAGCTCCTTCCTCTGAGCCATATGATGTTGATGATCATTCTTGTGAGTGTAATGAAACCAAAGATGAGCTTGTACCTTCTGTTCTTAATCCTACACCCTCCAAGATTCAAGAAAGATACAATCCTCTTAAATTTCCTTCCATCTTTCATGACTTTCCTCTTAAACATTATAAGTACCTTCCTTGGTTCGATGGAGAGATTGATGGAAAGTCAACTGAAAAAAATATTCAAGCCTTTGAGAATTTTATAGAAATTTTTGAGATCGAACATGATGATTTGTCTATGCGGGCCTTTTCTTAGTCCTTACAAGGAGATGCCAAAACATGGTTCAGACATTTTCAGTCTTAGTCAATTAGCTCGTGGGATGAATTGAGGGAATCTCTCCATAGATTTTGGGGTGAGAGAAAGTCATGGGATCTACTCCATTCAGATTTTTATTCCATGAAAAGAATGAAAGATGAAACCATCTCAAATTTTAGTAGGAGGTTTGCTAGTCTTTATTATAAACTGCCTAAAGAAATCCAACATCCTGAAGTTGTTGCCATGCTCCATTATGTAAGAACCTTTCAACCAAGATTATATTTTCTTTTTATGGAGAGGAAGTTTATGTATTTGCAACATATGTTCAACAATGATCAGGAATTTGAAGACAATATTCAATCATGTAAGGAGATGGAAAATTAGATTTTGGATGAGAAATTGAAAGCCGAGGAATCAAAGACTGTGCATAATATGCAAGAGGTTGATCATGTCATAATATTTTCTGAAGGATGTCATGCGGATGTGTTTGAAAAGAATGATGATCAGATTTAAGAAAAAACTACTCTCCTAAATTTCTTTGATACTAATTTAGCTTATGATCCAACTCATGACAAGCAGAGGGATGATTGTTTTATGTATTCAGTTGTAGATAGTCAAGAAAATAAATTTTCAAATCAACTTGTTGAAGAGCAGGTTGATGTCCCAAGATTTTTCTTGTTAGATGATATTGCTTATTTGACCATATATGATGAATATGATAATGATTATGGTGTTGACTTCCTATAACAACCAGTTGCATGTTCTCTATCAGAAAATGTTCCTTTTCTGCAATATAATGAGAGTAAGCAGCCTACATATCACATTTACAAAGAAGAAAGTCTTGAATCAGTTGAAGGAGATTCTTTACCTTTATGCCTTTCTTCATTTCAATTGTTGAAACAAAATTCTAAGATCATCACTGAAGCAAAGGAATGTGTGTTGATGCCAAATCACACTGATTCACTGAAACAAATTGACAAGAAATTGTAGTAATATTCTCATTTGTTTGATGACCCTGTTACTTTTTATGTATAAGGTCTTGTCAATTCAAAATTGCAGCCATTGGTCGAAGATAAATCTAAAAATGAGCATGTTTATCAATCCAAAGAAATTGAAAAATGTGCATATGACAGTAGTGAAGAAAATGAAGGTTTTGAATCAGGTGAAAGAACCTTCGCATTGTGCTTTGCTTCTTTCGAATTGCTGAAGAAAAATGTTTATAATGTTTCAAATTAGAAATCCTCCAGGCATGATGTTGAATATGAAGAAAGCAGTGGACTTGCAAATGAAAATTGTCTTCCATTATGTTTTTCTTCCTTTGAATTGTGGAAAGTAAATCATGAGATAACAGGGGAAGCAGTGAAGTCTGATTGCATTCACAGTGACATTGTTTTACATGAGAAAATTATTATCAGTGAAGAGGATCAACAACCTTCTCATACTTTTAATGATCCTATTTTTTATCACACGGAAGGTTATTTCAGTTCAGATTTGCAGCATGTGATCAACTACCACCTTTGAAATAAATATGATGCTCAATCAACATCAATGTTAGATATGGATTGCTTGCCACTAGAGGTTTCACTGCAGCCAACACTATCTTCTGATTCAGAAGATTGTTATTTCCATCATCCTCAACATATTTTCCATCCTTTTTGTGGTAATCAACAGGTTGAATTACATGAAAACAAGGATGCATTGGAAGGGGTGAAACATGATTGTCGTTTTATGTATGTTCTAGAGGATCCATTTGCAATTTTGTTGGAGGCAATAAACAGTCCCAATTTTTTTAATTTTTTGAGATTTGAATTTATAGATGAATCTTTGAATGACATATCAGTAAACAAGCTTTAGAGGAAGTGTGTGAAAAGAAAACAAAAAGTGGATAAAGTTCTTGCATGGTTACATTGGCATTTTGATTTCACTTGATTGACATCTTTTTCAGAAGTTAGGTTAGGTAGGAGTGGGAATAAGCTCAGTACTACGAGCATTTCTTTTGACAATCTATAGTTTTCATGTTTATCTTAGTTTCAGATTTCAGTTTGGAGCATATACAACTTTGGGTTTTCAGTAGATGGAGGTTACAAGTTACAGTTGGAAAGTTAAGTTTTGGAGCAGCCCAATGGATAGGCGTCACTATTATTTGATACCTCAAAGGGAGGATAGCATCCCCATTGGAGCCATCTATTAGCACCATTATTTTCATGTCTAAGGGTAGAGGTTTGTCAGTAATTTGCAAAGCCATGTCTGTTAGCACCCATATCATTTTTATGCCTGGCATCATCTAACAAATTCAATGGTCAGTTTCAAAATGAATCTTATCATTTATTATTTCCATTTCCATTTGCAACTATGCGTTGCAAAATTTTCTACACACTGCACAGAGCACTTCACCGTGCAAAGGATTTTGTCGTGCAATGGATTTCGTCTCGTAGTGGATTTCATCGTGCATGGAATGTTGTCACATACAGGATGTTTTCACGTAGATGATGTCATCACACAATGGATTTCGTCGCACAGTGGATGTTATCACACATAGGATGTTGTCGCGCAGAGGATTTCATCGCATAGTGGATTGCATCGCGTAGAGGATTTCATCGCATAGTGGATTGCATCGCACAGTGGATTTTCCAGTGCATAGGCTACAGGCCGCACTGCACAAATGACTGGTTTAGAGGTCAACTTCAAGATCACTTTATGACCAACTAGAGAGGAATTTTGAAACTCCACGAGAGGTTTTTGTCAGGGACAAACCAAGTAATAAAAATATCTCTCATATTTTAAAAATTTGTCATGAATTGGGAGGTTCGAAGGAATCTTTGAGCTGTATTTTTCAGTTTTCATGATTTCCTGTCTGAGACATTTTTTTGCGACACATATTCTGACCATATGGGGATTAATTTCATGAAACTGAAAGAAATTTTTCTTTAAAACAATCTTATCTACAAAAACCTCTCTCAGTTTAGGAAAATACATTTTCATTAGTGAGATATGATGTAATATTTAATGCCTATTTTCCCATTTTGTTGCGCAACCCGTTGCATTTTTTATTGTAGGTTACTGTTGCGTAGAAAACTTGTTGTGCAAGGGTGACAGAGTGTCCTGAAGTGCACATGATGACTCATTACAACCATATGGGAAAATTCTGATCATGATCAATTATTATAAATAATATTTTGGTTATGATTATGATTTGGCAAAGTCGAGTTTTCTATTTTTAGTGAAACCATTTAAGTTATTGTTCTCTTTCAAAGAAACCAGATCCATGATTCTAGGAGGAAGTAGTTCGACCATAGCAGCCAAGGGTGAAATTAGTTTTCTATATATGGGGATCATTTTCATGTAAACGGGGTTGGTTGGAAAAACTGGTATAGACAATAGCTATTGTATGTAATTTGAGTTCAACCAAAACTTAATGGTGAGATCGGAAGAGCGTCGTGTAGGGAAAGAGTGTAGATCTCGGTGGTCGCCGTATCATTAAAAAAA
>CBVK0101726968.1:0-10382 GCA_900067695.1 Picea abies | reverse complement strand
ATTTAGACAAAACATTTTTCTTCTAAAAGCTAACTCTGAATTCACCCACAATGGTGCTCCGAGTTACTTCTTGTAATTTCTCTCCGCAACACATTACTATTTTTCACTAAAGACTATTTCTTGCTTAGCCTTTATCCTCTCAAGGTTTAGTCACTGAGTCATTTGTTTCCGTTGTTTCCTCAAATCGACTCCATAACCCAAAGTCTTATTTTCTTGTGCCAATATAAATAGAACCCATTATATCAAAGGTGTTAAATCTAGCCACTAATTTAAATCCATATCTCGTGTGGAGACAAAGTCTCCCGAGAGAGCCTTCTCCAAGTCCAAAAGGCTAGTTTCAAGCCTCAATGTTGGTTAAAAAATTTACCTTCGTCATCTGTTTGACAACCGAACAGATTTACAGAGTGCTAACAGTATGCAGGAAAACATTTCTCTGTAGTTTCTTTGGGTTGTCGATGGAAGATGAAATATTTGATTCTTAAAAAAATATTTCTCTCTATAAGGACCTCCGATGTAAGCTTGAAAATTGTGTATAATTTACTGCCACTTTCTACCATCCCCCTATTTTCCTTTTCATCTCGTCCTATATGTACTAGTGGTACCATATCAATAGTATGGACAAACCTAGGAACTCATTGTGTTCTAGGAATATTCTTGGATGTCCAATGCTTCTCATAGAAACAAAACTTCATGAGGATATTTGGTACCCTTGTACTCGTTCATTATTTCAAAGTCAGTCATGGGATATAACGTTACCTTTATACACTCCACCAGCTATGTCCATTCTTGTATATCTACATGGTTCATCTCACACCAACACACATGTGTTCCTTTGAATACCAAATATATGGGCATAATCCTTTGGGCCTCAAGAACAATCTCACCCATTTGTGCTAGGAATGTGTCTATTGATCTTGTCTCGACAAACCTCGGTAGGTCACAAAAATATAATTTGATCCAATGTGCTACTTTGGTTATTCATGCACATTCCTAGTTGATACCTCATACACATTATTCATCCATATTTCCATTCCATCCTATTAATCATGTGATGTTGTATATGTTTTATGTGATCAATATCTGCACACCTTCTTTCACAGACTCATTATATATGTCACCCTCATTTGGATCCAGTGGCCCAATAATTTGCAAGGTTTCTATCGTGAAGGACAAATTCCATTGCTTCATATTTAGTATGTCATTTTTATTGAATGCCTAATCAATTCCAAGTAGATTTGGATGGGGCTCTGCGTCAACCATAATCTCAATCACTTCACATTATACTTTAGTTTTTACCCCATCAATGTTCACTTCCACTTGTTCCATCCTTCCAATAGGATAAATTCTATACTTGTTGGAAAGCCTAAGTTGAATGGAGGACCATACCAACTTTGGTTTATCCATCAATTCCCATGATTTCTTTAGTAAGTTGTTCACGTCATATCCTAAGTCCAACATTACATTGTCCATATCGTAACTTCCTAGATCAACTTTCATCTTACATTCTCTCCCCATGCACTTCCCCCTACTCACATATCACACATCTCATTATCATAATGGGGTAGAAATAACAACGTCAGTATCCCCTTCTGCCATACATCTTGTCAACATGTGGTTAAATTTATTTTCATTTATAGGATCATCTAAAACTTTAATACAACAACATAATGAGTCACTTACCTTGTTTTCTTTTTAGCCTTCATGTAAGTGTTGAAATTTGTTTTCTAGTGGCACAACTCCTTCGGGGGGGCTATGCAACTTCCCGGTTTAGGATCATTCGATTGCTTGATTCAGATCGACACTTCAGGTCCCTCCCAGAACCCAATGTAATTTTCATAGGCCCCCCTTTCTCCAAAGTGCAGGTCCGATCAACCCCGTGACTCTCTTCTTGGCCTCTTTGAAGAAATTTAACAATGATGTTAGTTTTATGTGCTAGGCCCATTTAAACATATGGCCCCGGGCTGTGTCCTGGGGATAAACTCTAAAAATTTCTTCGAGTTTCGATATTTTCACAACAACCAACTCCTATTCCTTCCCTAAACTCTGAATTAGTGAACGCAAATGGTGTGAGGATGAACCATCCTTGTCACTCCTTTATATCAATGATTGTGATCTGTTCCAAACTCCATCCTTCGGGATTTATTCCACTCTGCTCTCCCCTTTCCTTCCGGAGCACCACTTCTCAGAAATGTTTGGATCTCCTCCACATGTCCCTTCCATATCCAACATTATGGATTCACTCCGCTCTTCGCAACTCCGCGAAGATTTCTCTTTTCTCTACGCAATATTTCCGGAACTCTATCTCTCGGATCTCCTGATGGTTCGCCACCTGTTCTCTCCTAATGATGGGAGACTTTACTTGGCTTTGGGACTTCAAAAATTACTTAATCCTATGCACACTTATAACTTTTCACGTTGTTCGAGACTCAGATTCCTCTCGGCCTCTCTTGTACTCCTTGCATAAACTCTATGCGTGATGATGTTAATCCTTCTAAGCTCGTTGACTCAAATCTTTAAGTTTCTTGACCTTTCTGCATATTTATGTGGACCTTCTGGTGCCCTCCTAGAAACTCAATGCTCCCCCTCCTGAGCTTCTAAAATGAACTTACTTTTTCTTTGGCACACCCCTTGCACTTGACTTAGTATTTAGACGACTTCTCGCAACACTTATCTAAGTGTTGGCCTGGTGCACTCCTTGCACAGGTATTACTTCTAGATTCCTGAAATCCTTCAGGTTCACTAAAGTGACTCCTACTTCCGCTCAANNNAATCCTTCAGGTTCACTAAAGTGACTCCTACTTCCGCTCAATGCACACTTGCAAAGATTGTTTCCCTTATAGTGTTCAGTAACTCCAGGGTTTTCCTCACTGTCTCCAACACTCCAGAACGTGTTGGTTTCGTGCACACCTTGCACCTACTTGATGCCATCCTAGCAGATCTTGACAAAATCTTCAATAATTTTTCTCTTGTGCCTTCTCTACATAGTTTCTCATTTAAGGTATTTAGTAAACTTGAGGCTCTCCTTTGATTATGTGAATTATTCTAGTGTGCCCTCCTAGCACATTCCTCTCTAACTCCAAAGAGTTCAAACACGCACTCCTTGCATTAGCTCACAGATTTTCAACACTATGTCATGCACTCCTTGCGCTTAGCCTAAAGAACCTAAAAAATAACTCAGCAACTCAAAGATAGAGGATTCTATCTCTACCCTTGCAGATGAACTCTAACATACACATATACAACATAAACAAACCAATAAACATAGAATCCATTCATCAATAACATCCATCACACAAGAAATTACAAATAGTGGAATCCGTTCTTTTATATTAATGGAACTACAACATAAACAAACCAATAAACATAGAATCCATTCATCAATAACATCCATCACACAAGAAATTACAAATAGTGGAATCCGTTCTTTTATATTAATGGAAGAATCTCAATTACAGTGTAGGAGTCTAGACTGCAAATGAGTCTCATCTCTCAACTCTCCTCTCTATCAAAAAATATTAGAACCTGAGTGTCAACAATCTCTACTAGGAAACAATACAAAACATTATACATAGGGGGCTCGACGAGATTTCCCTTCAAGCTACACTAGTGGTGTCTAATCACCATTCAAAACGCCAATCTAATGAGGCAGATTATAATGAGTGGAAATCTAGTCCAAATCAGATCTATATCTTTCCTACCGTCAACCACTTAAGGCAAACTCAACTACATCTTGTGTGAAGGCATGGATTGGTTCTTCCAACTAGACAACATTCAAATTCTTTTAATTACATTTAAATTTCAAGGGAAAATGAGAGTGTTGGTGCCTCCCCCTTCTTTGAATGCACACCAATGTGCTAGATAGTTGGCGCGTGATGAGGTGGATCGATGCTCCTCCATCACCTAGTCTCACACTATGCGTCGTAACTCTTCAAGTATGCATTCCTCTTCTAGTTCCCTCTGTGTTGTATGTTTCTCTTATTTATTCATGAAGGCCTATTCTAACACCCTCTTCCTTGTGGATTTCAATTATTCACATGTGTGAGCCTCTTCCAATGTCCTTTGCACTATGAATTGCAATTATTTTTTGCAATTATTTTTCTGCGCGACTTTAAAATTAGGAGGTGTTTGCACTACTTTTCTAATCTTTCCTTCTATATTATGTCTTAATCTTTCTCCTTGTTATGGGTTGACTCCCATAAATATTCCTCCTCAGGTTATGTTGCCTGTGTGTTTGCATCTTCTTTAAACATCTAATATTCCCATGTCTCATCACCACCATGTTGTGATGCACCTTATTTTATTCACATTTGGCCAATAGCTCTGGGAAATCCTTCATGACATGATTTGAATTGTGGAAATACCGATAACGTGTTCGTGACTTGGTACACAATATCTACAAGTATCCTATCTCTCCATAATTAAAATAAGTAGGTGGTCTTCGTCCTCCACCACCATATCCTTTTCCATATTTTCTTCTCTGGCCTCCTTGGTAACCTCCTTTGTTGAAGCCTCTCTAATTGAAGCCTCTACGATCTCCACCCTTATTATCTTCTTAGACTCAGTAATAATTTGCATTATGTTCCTTTATTAGTTGTAGTGATCAAAATGTTTTTACATCATGACCCAGGGATTTGCAAAACTCACAAAATGGAGTGTGTATGGTCTTATAATACTTTTGTAGTTTTGGATAATGGGGAGGTATATAAACCCATTATCTATAAATATCACACCACTCGATCTATGGTCCTATCAGAAATAGATTTGGCATTCCTGTCACCATGTTGCTTCCAAGTGTAGGACAGTGATTTCTATGGTGATTTTTTGTGCAACACAAAGTACACCAAAAATTATCGTGCACCACCTTAACCTTTTCCATATCTTGTAGTTAAATGGTAATATTCACAAGTTAAGATTATACCTTTGTTATCCCTATTGATGTCTCACCACCTCCTGAAATAGACTCTAAGTGCATTTACATTGTATGGCCTTCGCCCAGGTTGTTACCTTGTTTTGGGTGAGTGGGACTCGAATGTGTGGTAAGAGTGCAACAAAAAACCATTCTCTATGATGGACAACTTGGATCTTAAATGTCATTTTGTTTGATAGAATATTTAAACATTGTTCATAATCCCACATGGTTTCTCCAAATTCCTACTTTATCTCTTTAATATTGGCTATACAATGGGATTTTGACTTTGGTTTCTAAAATTCTCTTAGGATATCTCCCTTTATTTTTGTAAGTAAAAATTAATGTCCCACTAACGTAGTAGTCTTGTAATTCATGTACCATTTCAGAGCTCTATCTTTAAATGTGGTATATAGCTACATGATCTTGGATTCCTCATCTATGAATCTTTTCACAGACCATATAACTTCACATATGAACCAATTTTGTTCTGCATGATCTCTTACCTCCCATGAAATGTAGGAATCTTGAGGGTTGAATCCTAGTTTTCCATACTTGATGTAGAACTGTGCCTTCCTAACTAATTCCTATTTTTTGTTGTTAGTGCTGATGATTTTTCCTATGAAGTGTTATTCACTTTAGATTCTACTTCACTGATATCTTCTCCTATGAAGTGTTTTTATTCAAATCTCTCTTCTTCTACATCTCTCGTCTCTTCACTTTCTTTGGTTCTTTCTTCTTGATGAAAAATGAGCAAGGGGGGTGGTTCAAAGAGGACGTTCCTCCATACTTTCTCATGTTCTTCAACAATGGATTGAAAATAGGTGCCTATATCTAGCCATGCCCCTATGGAAAAAATTTTGGTTGGACCACGTTTTAGAAAGTGGGTCCCCTCCAAAATCATTTTGTTTCCCAAAAAAGAGTTTTTTGGAGGATCTCCCATGCCCCTATGGAAAAAATTTTGGTTGGACCACGTTTTAGAAAGTGGGTCCCCTCCAAAATCATTTTGTTTCCCAAAAAAGAGTTTTTTGGAGGATCTCTCGAACTAGGGTTTCTCTCAGTGAGGCACAGTGAAATTTCTGGACAAGAGGTTGATTTTCAAGAACATTATGCTGAGATATTATGGGTAGCATGGTAACGCGGGCCTTTTCCTAACATATGTGTGGGAGATTAAATAACTATGTTATTCCACTCGATTTGGATTTTATTCCCCGAGACCAAATTGCCAACATGTCCTTGAATGGCTTGAGGGGGTGAGTTGCAATTCTCGATAAAAATGTAATTGGGTATCATATGGATCAACCCTTGGTTTCATTTGATTTGGGGAACCATGTTTCATTTAGTGGGGCCCCTTCATTGTCATTTTGTTTCCAAAAAAAGTGTTTTTTGGAGGATCTTAGGAACTAGGGTTTTGTTTAGTGAGGCACAGTGCAATTTTTTAAAAAGAGATTGATTTTGAAGAACATTGTTTCGGGTGATTGTGGTTAGCTTGGCTGTGTGGGAATTTTCCAAAAAATCATGCGAGAGCTTAGTAAATTCCATTATTCTTCGTCATATTGGATTTTATACCCCCAGACCAAATTACCAACATGTCCCTAAATGACCTAAGGAGGGGAGTTGCAAATCATGATGAAACTCTAACCAAGCCTTATATGGGTGAACCATCTGTAGCATTGGATTTGAGGCACTGGGTTTCAGCTAGTGGAGCCCCTCCACTAACATTCCATTTCCCAAAAAATCATTTGTTGGAGAATGTCAAGACTTGGTGTTTTTCTCAGCGAGGCATAATGAAATTTCAAAACAAGAAGTTTATTTTGAAGAACATTTTGTTGGGAAATTTTGGGTAGCGTGGTTACGTGGGCCTAAAAAACTAAGCATCTAGAATCTTATGAAACTCCATTATGCCACTTGGTTTGTATTTGATTCCCAAGATGAAATTTCCAACATGTCCCTAAATGGATTGAGGAGGCGAGTTGCAACTAATGATAAAACTCTAACCGAGTATGGGATGGATGAAATATCAGTTTCATTAGATTTAGGGAACTGGGTTTCAACTAATGGGCCCCCTTTGTTGTCATTCCATTTCTCAAAAAAATAATTGTTAAAGGATCGTGAGAACTGGGGCTTTGTTTATTGTAGAACAATGTAATTTCTAAACAAGAGGCCAATTTTCAAGAACATTGTGTGGGATGATTTTGGGTAGCGCATTCACGTGGGGATATTTCAAACATATATGTGGAATATTATGGAATTACATTATGCTGATCAATTTATATTTTATGCCCCTGGAGAAAATTTCCATAATGTCCCTAAATGGCTTGTTGAGGTGAGTTGCAACTCGCGATAAAAATCTAATCGAGCCTCGAATGGATGAACTATTGGTCGTAGTGGATTTAGGGAACTAGGTTTCATCTAGTGGGCCCCCTTTATTGTCTTTTCCATTATTGGAAAAGCACTTGTTGGAGGATCTCAAGAACTAGGGTTTTGCTCAGTGAGGCGCAATGCAATTTATAAACAAGAGGTCAAATTTCAAGAAAAATGTGTTAGGAAGTTATTGGTAGCATGTTCATGTGGGCCTTGGCCAAACTGACATGTTGTATGTTACAAAACTCTTTTAGGATGCTCGATGTCTATTTTATTCCCCCATATAAAATTTTTGACATGTCTTTGAATGGATTGAGGAGGCAAGTTACAATTCATGATAAAACTCTATTTGAATCTCGGATGGAAAAATCATCAGTTGCATTAGATTCATGGCATTTGGTTTTAGTTAGGGGTACCCCTCTGTTGTCATTTGATTGATCAAAAATGAATTTTTTGGAGCATCTTCATGACTAGGTTTTTTCTCAGTGTTTATTACATATGTTTGACAATTTAACACCTTGTATGTTTATACATGACAAGGCTAGGCTAGGAAAGAGAAGTCAAGGAATGAAAAGACAAGGAAAGGAAAGAGAAGGAAAGGAAAGGAAAGGTAGGGAAAGGAAAGGGAAGAAAATAAAAGGAAATACTAAGAAAGAAAGGCAAGGCAAGTCAAGGTTAGGAAAGGCTAGGCAAGGATAGACATGGAAAGACAAGACATGGCATGGCAAGGCAAGGTAAGCCAAGCTAGTCAAAGCCAATAAAATCCAAGGCAAGGAATTCCAACACTAGGCAAGGAAAGGAAAGTCAAGGAAAGGTAGGGAAAGTCAAGGCAAGGATGGGAAAGCAATGCAAGAAAATAAAATGAAAGGAAAGGCCTCAAAATAAAAGGTACAGTAAGGAAATGAAAGACAAGGAAAGAAAAGTTAAGGAAAAGAATGAAAAGGAAAGGCAAGACAAGGATAGGAAAGAAAGGCAAGTAAAGGAAATGAAATACAAGGAAAAGAAAGGAATGAAAAGACAAGGTATGGCAGAACAAGGAAAAGAAAGACATGCAAAAGCAAGGAAAGGTAAGGCAAGCCAAAGCAAGACAAGGAAAGTCAATAAAGGATAGTAAAGGTAAGGCAAGGCTAGGCAAGGAAAGACAAGGAAAGGAAATTAAAGCTAAGAGAAATTATGGAAGGGAAAGGAAAGGATAGGAAAGAAAGGAAAGCAAAGGAAAAGTAGGGAAATCCATATAAAGGAAAGGAAAGGAAATGCTAGATAACCAAGGAAAGGAAAGGCAAGGAAAGGAAAGGAAATGCATGGAAAGACAAAGCATGGGAAGACAAGGCAAGGAAATAAAAGGAAAGGAAAGGAAAGGTAAGGAAAGGCTAGGAAAGGTAAGAAAAATATAAGAAATACAAGGTAAGGTAAGCCAAGCCAAGAAAACACAAGGTAGGGAAAGACAAGGCAGGGATAAGAAAGTAAGGCAAGGAAAGGCATGCCAAGACAAGGAAAGGAAAGGAAGGAAAGAAAATGCAAGGAAAGGCAAGGAAGGAAAGAAAATGTAAGGAAAGGCAAGGAAATGCATGGAAAGGAAAGGAAAGGATAGGAAAGAGAGGCAAGGAAAGGTAGGCCAAGGAAATGAAAGGAAAGGTAATACAAGGAAAGACAAGGCATGTAAATACAAGGCATGGACAAATTTGTCTTGGTATTACACAATAAGAGAAAAATGACACTTCCAATTCCAATTGGACAAATTTGTCTTGGTATTAAGGAAAGAGAGGCAAGGAAAGGTAGGCCAAGGAAATGAAAGGAAAGGTAATACAAGGAAAGACAAGGCATGTAAATACAAGGCATGGACAAATTTGTCTTGGTATTACACAATAAGAGAAAAATGACACTTCCAATTCCAATTGGACAAATTTGTCTTGGTATTACACAAGAAGACACAAAAAATAATTCCAAATCCAATTGGAAAAAAAATTCTTCCAATTCTTTCCACAATTATATTCCAATAGCATAAAATTTTCTATGAATTAAGCAACAAGACAAAAAGAACAAAAAGTTGTCTCTTCTTGCCATTTTTGCGTGCAAATGTGAGTCTTGTTCAATTTTTTTATATAGATGAGATTGATGAGTGTGCTTGGAACATATAACTTCCCATGAGAAACATGCACATGTTTCTAGAACTTGTGCATACTAAAGTGCGCACATGTTCTAGGAATGTACACACGTTCCTGTTGGGTAGGGATGAGCACCAAACACACTCAACCTCATTTATTCCAAGTCACAAGAGTGTGTGAATGCTCTTAATGCAATAGAAATAGAGTTTATTGTAGACAAAAAAAAATATTAATAACTATGTATATGGGTTTTGGGACAATGAGGACCGAAGGACTTAAGATTGAAAGTGTTTTGAAGAATAAAGGAATCGTTATAGCACCAAGATGGAGGTGCAAGGGTTTTAGGGCATTCAAGAAGAGGTGTAGGAATAGTGCACTTAGGGATCAATTTTGGAGGGAGTTAAGGGTCAAGTATAGGTTATGCCTAGGACTAGATGAATCTAGGGGGGTCTAGGTCATGGTATAGGTCAAGAACTAGGTCATGGTTTAGGTCATGGTCATGTTCATGGTCAAGGTATAGGTCTAGGTCATGGTATAGGTCATGTTCATTGTATAGGTATAGGTCATGGTCAAGGTCATTGTCTATGGTCTAGGTCTAGGCATTACCATGCCATACTATGCCTTGCCATTCATATGTCTTGGTATTTCTAGGTCTAGGTATAGGTCAAGGCCATTTATTTCCTTGCGATGTACAAAAATTGCTATAGCATGTTAGATTTTGAGAGGGAGAGAGAGAGGAATACATAGAGAGTAGGTATAGACATAGTGTATGAGAGTGTGATAGGAAGAGAGAGGAAGACAAAGAGGGGGGTTGGAGAGAGAGTAATATAGAGAGCGTGAGAGGGGGAGACAGAGAGAGTGAGGGAGAGGGAGAGAAATAGGGGGGGTAGAGAGAGAGTGAGAGGTAAAGAGAGAAAGGGGGGAAGAGTGGGTGATAGATAGGGAGGGGTGTTATCAAACTAATCGATAGGTGTGGACACTAACTGATCTCCCTAGATCCACCTAGA
>CBVK0101726964.1:0-14333 GCA_900067695.1 Picea abies | reverse complement strand
TCTTAAACCACTTTGACTACTTTGACCTTTTGGGGCTTCTAGATGACATATGAGGGTCCTCCAATTTCGTAAGGCCATAACTCTCAAACCGTGAAGAGTTATGTGATGTTCCACATACCACCAGAAATGGCATGGCATGTACTATCCATATAGAATAGTATTATCGGAAAATATATCATAACTCATACCGTTACCCATCAAACAAACTTGGGTCTATTACCCAAACCCGGGGTCTCCAACTTCTCATGGCCATAACTCTCTAACCGCGAGGAGTTATGTGACGTTCCACATACCATTGGTAATGGAATGAAAATCACTATCCATCTAGGATATTTTCCTTGAAAAATTCATTGTCCTTCATCTCATTATTCCACAATTAATCATGGGTTCTCTTACTCCACAAATCGTCTTCCCGTGAGGGATTTCACCATAAGGGGACCACTTTGGAGTTCATCCATATTTACTTCTTATCAACCATGAAAAAACAATAATGAGTCATATTTACATCAAACAATCTTGGGTCCATTACCCAAATCTTTGTGCTACGGGGCTTTCTTCAAGGATTGACATCAATGACAACCAACCTTAATCAACAGTTGTAAGGGAGAGTAAGCCTCTAGAGATATTTTGTAGTTATTTAACTATGGTGAGTAGCATCAAAGAGTCCGAGCCTTCCATTTTTAAGGAGACAATATATCAACAGGTCTCAAGGATGCCATGGTGGAAGAGTACAATTCTATCATGAAGAATGATGTGTGGGAGGTTGTTCCGAGACTGTAAGGGGAGTCAATAGTGATTTCCAGGTGGCTCTATAAAATCAAGCATGTTGCAGATGACAACATTGAGAAGTTCAAGGCTCGGTTTGTGAATCGAGGGTTCTCACAGGTAGAAGGAGTTGATTATGATGAGACCTTCGCTCCATTTTCTAGATATACTTCAATAAGGGCAACGATCTCCATTGCAGTAGATATGGGTTGGAAGATCCACCAGATGGATGTGAAAACTGCATTTTTGAATGGTCTCATATAGGAGGAGGTGTACATTAAGCAACCATATGGCTATGAGGTGCATGGGAGAGAGTCTTATGTATGCAGGTTGAAAAAGGAGTTATATGGTTGTTGGGTTACTCTGGTATGCTCATGGGTTATAAAACCCAAGTTTTGGTTAAACTGTGACCAACAAACCATCAAGACACCGACCCTTTTGGTATCATCTGCTTACGTAGATGAAGTCTCACACGAGGTATCTATTGGGACTGCAAGAACTAGTTTTTTGCATCAGTAAGGTAAAGGGAGGTGGATGCGTGAATCATTGTTCCTTATTCTATCTTATGTATGCTCTTGACTATTACAACCATTCATGAATATTGCATCATAATCAATCCATACACTAAATCTAATATGCAAAGTATAACAACATAATTCATAAACACACATAAACAAGTAAAGAAAACAAGATGCAAGATTATATCTCAAACTCTATCTTTATTTATCGTATCGACTTATTACATTCATGATTCTTACATAATCTCAACCTTTACGAATTCTACACACTTTCTCTAGCTCACTAGCTCACTAGCTCTCTCGCTCTCTATCTATCGCTAGCTCTCTTTTCACCCTACCCATTACATATTTATACCCAAAATCTAGGGTTTAAAGTCCTATTCTTATCTATCCCAAAATAGCCCATTACAATGCATGGCATGGCCAACTTCAGTTAACTGGTTGTTTTCCTTCTTCTACTTCTCATTCTTTATACAAATTTTCTGTTGTTCTTCTATTTCTGGAAAGTCGCATTGTTGTCCTTTGCACTTCCTTCTCTCGCTCTCTTGCTTTATCCTTCTATCTGTGCGCTATCTCCATCTTACGCGTTGTTCGTCCTTCTATGCCCTTCCTTCCTTCTGTGTGATTTCTTCCTTCTACGCTCTTTCTTCATACTTAGGTTTTTTTCAAAATTACATACAAAACTGTCGATCAACGAGGCCCCCAACACTCACATGTGGATCGTCTCAAGCCACTTAATCCTGTTTCTTGTTCTTCCACTTTGAAATGAAATGTTGCATGACAACCTTAGTCACTGCCACCTCTAGAACTACTTCAGTTACCTTTTGGACTATTTCTTGGGTCGTTTGTGCCATGCCTCTAACTACTAGTCGAGCTTATTCCTTCGGTTCTATATGCTTCTTCGCAATATGCCTTAGAGGGTCAACCTTTTCCCTGTTGAAGGCCTCTTCCCACATGATGGCGGCCGAAGTCCAGACGATGAAATCAGGAGTCGTGTTTCCTAGGGAGGCAACACCGCTTCTTGGAGGTAAAATAATTGTTAAGCCTCCTCTTCTTGTAATCCTCTTCTCTGCCGTACTTTGCTAAGGTTGCTCGAAGACTACACCATCCTCCTTTTCATCTATGACCTTTGGAAAATTCTTCAGGTTTAGTTTGGGTGTCATATACGAGACCAATTTCTGGGAAACCTCTCTTTCGGAGGGATCATGATCCATTTCCTTCTCTTTTACTATCATGAAGTGTTCATAATCCCCAAACCTGATGTTTCCTCCGGTTCAATCTTCGTGCAACTTTACTTTGGAAATGATGTGAGTCCCTGCATTTTGTATGAGTTCAACACATGAGTATTGGTCCCTAGCCAGCTCCATAATTGTTTGTTCATCGATAATGTCTTGGTCCATAAAATCCATGTTGGTAGGATTTCCCAACATATCTCCTTCCCTACTCAACCCTGGGGGAACTGATGGTATTGTTGGCGGATCTTTCCCCATTCTTCTAGAGTGACCGCTTCCTGAACTATCACTGTGTGCGTTCTCTTCTAGTTGTAGCTCGGCTTTGTTCTCGGTGGGTTGCTTTGATTTGCTCACAGTGGTATGCAAGAATGAGTTCCACTTAATGATGTTCTTATGATTTTGTGTCTATCGTACCTATCCCATCTTGTTTTAACTAACTCGTCCCATCCACCACCGGATTTGATGAGTTGTTCCATATTTTCATCTTAATTACACAATCCTTTAGGTAATTTCTCCCTCGTACCGTTGATCAACAGTGATTTCTGGAGGCTTACCTGAGTGAATGCTTATATGATGCTTTTATGACCCGTCATGCCGATTGTCTAACTGTCTTTTCTGTGCCTTCCTGACTACGTTTAACGATTTTTTTGTGCCAATTTGTGTAGTAGTTCATTGCTCGTCCCAGTTGGGCATGTCCATATCTTCTCTTTTAACTTGGCGTAGTGTTCACTTCATGTGAGATGATCAATTCAACTACACAAGTTATGATACTTTGGGATTTCCCACACTCTTTTTCTTTCTCCTATTACTACCTTTTTATTGCTTTTCTTTCCTTCTTCCACTTTTTATTGGGTTTTTCTTGTTTTTCTTGCTACTATGGTACACTTACTATAATACAGGGGTTTTGGTGTAGCCCAGATTATTGTGCAAATGGTCGAATGTCTCTATAGATTTTCAATCATCTTCCGTTCACCATTCCATCCAAGACTTGTTCATCCAAGGTTCCCAATTGTGCAATACATGTCTTAGTTATCTGTTGTATCACATAGGGACCTAACCAGTGCATGTGAAAATTCCTTGGGTGTTGTAGATACTTATTGTCATATAATAGTACCAAATCGCCAACTTGAAATTTCTTGGATTTATTGTGTCGATCATGCCAGGCCCTCTCTCTAGATTTCTCCACCTGCTGATGGAATCCTGCAAGAAACTAGTCCTCCTCAAGCTGGACTAACTTCACCAATCTCTCCTATATTGAACTCATATTGGAGATATCAGTGATGGTTGCAATGCGCAAAATAGGTACAATGAACTCCATTGGCATCACTACTTCCTGCCCATATACCAACCGAAAAGGTGACTGCCCTGTCAGCTTCTTACTTGTAGTTCTCTATGCCCATAGTACTACAGGGATGCGTAAGTCCCAATATTCTCTTCCAACATTGCAGATTATTGTCAAAGAATTCTCCAAAATATTATTAAATTCTTCCACTGTGCCATTAGCTTGAGGGTGATATGGTGTACTCTTCTGATCATGAATTTGAAATTCCTCAGTTAGTGTGGAAATTATTGTGTTCAAAAAGTGTGTACCTTGATCACTAAGTAATATGCACAGACATCCAAACCCAGTAACTACATTCTCGAAAATAAACCACGCAATAATCTCTGTAGTGAAATCAGTAATCAATGCTACTTCTGCCCACCTGATTAAATACTCTGTCGCAGTAATGATGTATGTTGTGCCTGATCTCCTTGCTTGTGGGGTGAACAAACCTACAAAGTCAATTTCTAACTTATCAAAGGCTTGCAACATAACTTGTGGATTTAATGGAATTTCATCGTGCCTAGATGGTTTACCCACTCATTGGTAGATGTCGCAGAACTGACAATACTCCTTCGCATCTTTGTGCAGTGTAGGCCACCAAATCCATACGCATAAAATATTATGCGTCGTTTCTTTGCCTATGTAATGTCCTCCAACAATCCCATCGTGCGCTTCCTCCAGTTTAATTGACCTTTCATGTTCCAGTACACAACGCCTCAAGATTCCATCTGCCCATAACTTATACAAGTTCCCTGCAATCAACTGATAGTTTGCTGCTTTAACTACCAATTGTCTCTTCTGCGCAATTGTCATATCAGAGGGGGCTACACCTGTATTTAGAAACCCCATAATGTTCGCAAAGTAATCATCCACCATCCTTACTGCAAATAACTATGCATCTGGTAAATTATCAATTAAATTATCTACATCCTCTCCTGTTAGTATACGCGAGACATGATCAGGTCCTGCATTTAACTTCCCTGGTTTTATTATGACCTCAAAGTCATATTCCTGAAATAGTAACAACCATCTGCATATTCTTCCTCCTAAGATAGGTTTATTGACTAAATACTTTAATGCATAATGATATGTGTACATTTTTAAGTGAGACCCAACTAACTAATGTATGAACTTTTAGAGTGCATAGACCATGGCCAAGCCTTCCTGTTCTGTAGTGGTATAATTTTTGTCAGATGTAGACAACTTCCTACTTGCAAACGCAATCAGATGTTCGATGTCTCCTTCTCTTGGTTGTGAGAGTACTACACCCAGTGCAATGG
Organism: Picea abies; assembly: GCA_900067695.1. NCBI lineage: Eukaryota > Viridiplantae > Streptophyta > Pinopsida > Pinales > Pinaceae > Picea > Picea abies. The sequence goes on along the minus strand of CBVK0101726964.1, from coordinate 9,214 downwards.
GTGATGCATCTACATGGACATGAAACTCCTTGTTCTAGTTTGGAAAGATTAAAATGGGCACGGTGACCAATCTTTTTTTCAATGTGTCCATCCCCTTCTGGCATTCCTCATTCCATTGGAACTTGGCTTCCTTCTTTAGTAACTTTTCCATGGGTACTGTAATCTGCGCATATCCTTTGATAAAATTCCTGTAATAGCACATATAAACCAAAGTTTCTCTTCGCTGTCCGACTGATGTCGGAGGCTCCAACTCCATAATAACTGCGATCTTGGCTAGGTCAACCAATAGTCATTGTTTGCATACTACATGTCCTAGTAGAATTCCAAATGGTGTGAAAAAGATACATTTCTTCAGGTTCATGGAAATATGACATTGTCTGCATCGATATAACATAAGATGAAGTACTTCTATATGATCCTGCAGTAAACTGAACACCATTCAATCATCTAAATAAAATTCCAAAAAATTATGGATGAACTCCTTGAATGCTAACACTACCAGTCTAGAAAACACCATAGGGGCATTCTTCAACCCAAATGGCATCACCGTGTGCTGATAACTGCCCCATTCTATCACAAATGTGGTTTTGTGTCTATCTTCCTGCACAATTTTTATCTGATAGTATCCAAAGAATCCATTTGTAAACGAATACGTTTCTTGACCTCCTACGTTCTCAAATACTTCATCCGTGAATGGTGTTGGGAATGGGTCATGTAAGCATGCGTCATTCAACTTCCTTAGATCCACGTAGATCCTAATTCCTCTAGTCTTCTTGTCCTGCACCACCATTGGGATAATCCACTCAGACTCTTCTACTAGTTCAACAATTTTTGTGTCTATCATCCTATCTATTTCAGCCTTAACCTTCTCGTTGTACCTCATGTTCAATCTGTAGGGTCTCTGTCATATTATCTTAGCTCAAGGTTTCAGTGGAATCTTCATCTCGCTTAAATTGCCTGCTATCCATTTCATCTCAGAGAATTTGGTTGGAAATAAGTCCTGATATTCCTGTAATAAGTCTTCCGCCTTCTCAATAGTCTCATCGTTCCAATAGTCTCCTATCTGTGCAAACTTAGGATTCTCTGTTGTCCCAATGTTGACTTTCATTGTCTTTATAGGCTATGTATATGTGACATATACAAGCTCCGACCCTTCTACTGCGCGTTTTACTTTTGTCTTTGGTACCTGCACATTCCTGGGATCTTCTTCCTCGTATTCTTCTCCGTGACATTATAACATTCTGATAGCTTCTGGACCATCAACTTGGATTTGAGCACACTGCCTAATGGTACTTCTTCCATCAATTATACTTTCAAGAAGGTCTTTGTGTGGATAGCCTTTAGTGTTGCATGTATGGAAGGGGCTTCATGTTCAAATGTGAATATGATTTCGAATCTATGGACCAACCTTCCCATTATGATGTCTCCTTGTGCATCTCCAATTCTAAATACCTATTCCTTGGGATTGTACCCAACATGTGTAAGAATCGATGCGTCCACTCTATGTATGATTCTGAGCACCATAAAGCTCTACATCTGTCTATGTGACTCACTGGGTCACCCTCTCCTGTGTATTTCTGCACACTTACTACTTCCTTGGACCCAAAGCGTATCTACATAAGTCTACTGCATTGTGCCGAGTCATTCATTCCCTTTCTATGCACCACCCACCATCTAACTGGGGTTGCTTTTAAGATGACATCCAGTGCCAAAAGCCTCTGTTGTTCAAGTACCTGTAATTCAAATGATTTTATAAATGTATCATTCTCAGTTAGTCCATCGTACCCGAGTGGGTCACATAGCTCCATGCCAATCCAACGCAAGGATCAGTTTATACGTGCACATCGTCTAGTTGACACTTCATGCATCCTTTGTTGCCAATTCTCTAGACCATCTTCTGAATATGATGTGCAAGAACTGATACTTCTCCAACTTAGTGCACCATATGTTGTTGGGTCGACATAATCCTCCATCTGCGCAGTCAAATTATATAAGTTGTCCATGTCATTTCCTCTTGCTGACTTTATGTATCTCTTGCCTTCTGATGGGTACAAAGGTGTAGTAACCTTTAGATCCCCAACCTCAAACATCATCTCCCTTTTTTTCAAGTTAATTATTGCCTAGTTATCAACTGCCCATTCTAATCCTATTAAGGATGGATATGGTTGACTATCGTCTACGATCTCAATAACTTCAAAGTCTGCCATGCTGCGCAACCCATCTATGTTCATAGGTACCCCTGTTATTCTCCTAATCATGACTATCTTATGCTGATTTGTGAGCCTTAACTGAACATGAGACCATATTAGCTTAAGTTCTCCCATCATCTGCCATGTGTGCTTAGGTAGTGCATTCACATCCGATGCTAAGTCTAGAATAACATTATCCACCTCGAACTCCCCAATCTGTGCATTAAACCTGAATTCCTCATTGGTTCTCTTCTTGCACAGTACCCAATTTACCATTCTTTGTGTGATAGGGGTATCCCTTCCTTTTGCACAGTACTCGATTTACCATTCTTTGTGTGATAGGGGTATCCCTTCCTTTTGCACAGTGATCAATCATGTTATATAACATACTGAGCGCAGTTCTATCCTTCATCAGTTCTACACAACTCTTTAAGAATTTAATTAGTGTAATTACTTGCACACTTGACTTTTCAGGTGCCCCTGGGTCTTCTATACAAGGCAATGATGATGTTGACTCTCCCCCATGTGGTCCAAGTATTTCCTTTCATGCACTCTGATATCTCTCTTTTTCCTACTGAGGATTGAATGATATTATAGGCCCTATTGAATTTCTTACCCACTGCTCCATTTGGTTTCCTTGAGTTTCCATATCAACGCATGTTCGAGCTCCTCCACGTGTAACAACTGTGATTTTTGGTCCGTCACTATGTCTTTTGATTGATATCATCTGCACATTTTGATTCTGATGTTGATTCTAGTTTGGGTTACCTTTGGCCTGCCATTTTGCAACTAGTTCGAGATAATCCTCCGTTGCATGATCTAGTGCTCTGCAATATGTGCACGTGGTACATAGGTTCTGGAAATCTCAGGACAATTGTCCAAGTTTATTACAGTTACAACAGATAATCGGTCCTCATTCTCCTCTACCAAAATTCCCTCTACCTCGACCTCTGCCAAAATTTTCTTTGTTCCCCTGATTAGAAACTCTTTAATTGTTATAGTGTGCGCTATTCCCATCTATGTTGGTATTCTTTTCCTAGATCCTATACATATTCTATGTGTGCTCTCTTAGTAAGTAAAATGTGTGACAATCCTTCCCTTCATGCCTTACCGACTTGAAAAAATTGCAAAACAAATTCTTTGGAGTACTCTGATATTTCTGGAGTAATGAACACTCAGTGGGATGATGGACCCATTTCTTTCAGATCTCACAGTATCCTCCTCCGGGTAGTGGATTCGGTGCTCCAACTGCCAAATATTGCACGAATGTTGGGCATTTGTCCTTGTGATGACCTTCCGTCCTACACTTTGTACACCAAAAATGTTCTCATTTTCCCCTTCCCTTGGTAATATTGACCAACTGGATTGTTAATGCAGCCAACTGCGTCTGAACCTGTTTCATTCTTCTTGTGTCTCCTATCGACGATGCCTCTAGTTTCATTTCAATCTCTAGAGCCTTGGGTTGCACTATAACCTTCTGTTGAATTGGGGGCCTCCAAATGTGTGGTAGAAGTCCAATAATAAACCACTCTTGATGTCATTGATCCGAAATTTGGAACGTCAATCTCCCTATTACATCCTTAAAGTGTTGATCAAACTCCCATGCAGACTCTGTTTGTACCTATTTGATCTCAGCGATGTACCATGACTCTGACTTTGGATTTTTGAACTCCTTTAACAACGCTTTCTTTATCTCTACCATGGTCCTGGCTTGTCCTGTAAGTGTAATGCTCTATAACTTCATATACCATACCAACGCATGACCTCTAAATGTCATTTCTAATTGTGCAATTTTTACAACATCATCCTGTATTTTTTTAGCAGCCCAAACTGTTTCGCAGACAAACAAGTGTTTTTCCGGGTCGTTTGATCCCACTCCCTTGAATTCAATAAGTATAAGTGTATTATCTATTCCCACCATGTTGGTTTGTGTATTCCCTCCTCTTGGTGATTTTGGTGGACTCTGATTTTGACTTTGTGTACTACTCCCTATTTTGACTACTACTACTTTGTACACCTTAACTAACTATGATAGCTTTTGACAAGTCTTCAACTGTTATCTCTGATTGTGGTGACGTACATGGGGTCATGGATTCAACACATGATCCTGTCTGAGTAGGAATTACAGGTTCCTCTATTACTGGACTTGACTGAGACCCTTCTTCTTTTCCTCCTACATATGGTATCTCCATGATTCAGACTTGTGCGCAAGGATCAATTTATTTCGGCTCACTGTGTTACTTTTCTCTCCCAGCCCCAGTCTTTTGTCTCTTATACGTCCTTCCTCCGTGCAACTCTCCAAAATCGTACTCTTCCTTTGGTATGCTGCCTTCTTGCATCCTCAGTCCCTTCCTCCCTTGTTCATTGCTTCCTTCTCTCAGATGATTCCCCTATCATCCTTCGTCTCCCCCTATGTGCATGAATCCCCTTTAGCTTTTGGACTACATAATCATCACGTGTTTTTCACATAACAACATATTTATCCATGTATTTAATGATTTAAAGAACCTTCCACACTGACCTTTGAAATTTTTTATTTCTGCAACATTGTATGGTTGAATGCAATCTACTGCAAATTCTGTAACATAACCCCCTAATACACTATATAACCAAAAATCAACTGCTTGAGTAGTTGGGTTACTTACCAAATTCAGTTGTTTTACCAATTCAGGAGTCCAATTCTTTGGCGCTGCAACACTAAACCTTCCTATCTTCTCAACCAATCTTTCTAGCCACTTCGTCAGAATTTTAGGGAATTCGCCAGAGAAAATTTCATGTAGATCCGTGAACACATACTTTTGCATCCATTGCTTGTCACTCATCTGAGGGTTCTTGTTCTCTTGTTGTGTGAATTCCTATTCTTTTCGTTCTAACCAGTCTGTGATTTCCTTCTTAGTCGGCCTCCAAAACATTCCCTTAATCGCAATTTCCCGGTCTCAGCAACAAAACCATTTGTTGGGTCACTCTAGTCTGCGCACAAGTTGTAAGACCCAAGGTTGAGTTAAAATGTGACCAACAAACCCTTAAGAAACTAACCCTTTCGGCATCACCTTCTTGTGCAAATGAAGTCTCACCCGAGGTATCTATTGGGACTGGAAGAACCAGGTTTTTGCAGCAGTAAGGGAAAGGGAGGCAGATGCATGAATCATTGTTTCTTATTCTAGCTTATGTATGCTCTTGATTATTACAACCATTCATGAATATTGCATCATAATAAATCCATACACTAAATCTAGTCTGTGAAGTATAACAAGATCATTCATAAACGCACATAAACAAGTAAAGAACACAAGATGCAAGATTATCTCTCAAACTCTATCTTTATTCATCGTATCAACTGATTACATTCATGATTCTTACATAATCTCAACCTTTACAGATTCTACACACTTTCTCTATCCCACTATCTCTCTCGATCTCTATCTATCACTAGATTTATTTTCACCCCACCCATTACAAATTTATACCCAAAATCTAGGGTTTAAATTCCTATTCTTATCTATCCCAAAATAGCCCATTACAATGCATGGCATGGCCAACTTGCATGGCATGGCCAACTTCAATTAATTGGATATTTGCCTTCTTCTACTTCTCATTATTTATACAAATTTTCTGATGTTCTTCTATTTCTGGAAAGTCGCACTATCATCCTCTATGCTTCTTTCTCTCGCTCACTTGCCTTATCCTTATGTCTGTGCACTATATCTGTCCTTTTGCGCGCTTCCTTCCTTCTGTGTAATTTCTTCCTTTTGCACCCTTTCTTCATACTTAGGTTTTTCTCAAAATTACATCCAAAACTACATGTCCAACAATGGTCTGAAGTAAGCTCTGAGAGCTTGGTATTCGAGGATTGATACTTACATGCAACATATGGGTTCAAGAAAAGTGAGGTGGATCCCAATCTTGGCGTCTAACATGCGAGGAAATGTCCAAAGTGGTCCCTAGTACATTAACTTTATGAGATATAAACTTAAAAGTGACTTTTGAGAATATTTCATGAATATGGTGACTTAAGAGACTTTATATCACAATCATTGATCTAGATGGCCCAAGATTAGATCTCAACCATTAGATCTTAGAGTTAAGTGACGTTTCATTGAGATGACAAAAAACGAAACCTAGGGATTGAGGCACCCACTATTGATACATTCATGTGATTTGAATGGAGAGAGAGAGAGAGAGAGAGAGAGAGAGAGAGAGAGAGAGAGAGAGNNNNGAGAGAGAGAGAGAGAGAGAGAGAGAGAGAGAGAGAGCAAATAAAAGAGGAAGCGGAGGTGATTTTTTTGCTAGGGCATGAATTCTAAGGCAGTGATATGGCACATAAATCGAGGAGAAGAGTACAACATTAAATGAGGCCGTATTGTATGGATTAGAGCTGGCCATACAACTGAAAGTGGGCACAAAAATCAAGGGTGACTGTTGCATGATTTTTAAGGAAGATTTGGCACAAAAATCGAGGCAACCAACAAGCATAAATTTATGAGCATTTATTACAACACAAGCACGATTTTCAAGGCACTATAATACAACATTTATCACTGTAGTTGTCGTACACAGTACAAATTTCTAGGCACATAAATCGAGGAGAAAATTGCGAACAAATTTCTAGGTTGTGTTTGTTGGCACAAAGATCGAGATAAGTCTATATTTAATGCTAATGTATTCCGCTGTAAAAAGAAATTTCTCTGAGATCTAAAATGATAAAAACTCCCTCTCTCACTGGTTTTCCCCTTGTGGGTTTTTCCAGGGACTATTTGCCCAAAAATCTTTGAGTCATATTTTTATGGGTGTGAGCATTTATTTGTGTTATATATTGTTGTAAAAGAATCCTTGTGTTTCCTGTAATAAATTTTTGTTTATACTATTTACTTTTTCAGCAGAGATCAATATGTGGGTTGGACATTAAACAATGGAAATTTATTGAGACTTGAAACTGGTTTGGGGTTTGAGAAATTTTTACATTAATCACTCACATTCATATTTACATATCCATTACATCCTTTATTTGAAATGAATGTGGTTTTAAATAAACATTGAAGTTGATATAAAGTAGGTCCGTCATTTGGGTGAGATCGGAAGAGCGATTTACTTTTTCAGCAGAGATCAATATGTGGGTTGGACATTAAACAATGGAAATTTATTGAGACTTGAAACTGGTTTGGGGTTTGAGAAATTTTTACATTAATCACTCACATTCATATTTACATATCCATTACATCCTTTATTTGAAATGAATGTGGTTTTAAATAAACATTGAAGTTGATATAAAGTAGGTCCGTCATTTGGGTTGTCAGTGAGTTATTGGTTTGCTGACATGGTTATATAGCACGTGATACTTGCATATTTGGCATGGTTATTTGGAGTATTATTGGTGGTGTGTGAGTAGTGGAAATATCATTGGGATTAGAAAGTTAATGTGAATATGATATCGGAGAACGTGATGCCCCATGCATTCAATGCATGGGATACATGCATTCAGTTGTGTTGAGTTTGTCACACTCACAATGTTTTTGGCATTTCATTTTGGAATTTGAGTTTTGGAGTTGTGGAATGACAGTGCTGTCCCAAGGCTTAGCTGTGGTAAATGGCAACTGTAACACTTTTTTTTCGGAGGTATAGAAGGGCTAAGAGAATGTATGCTATTCTAATTTTGTACCCATTAAATGCATGTCTTTGTTTGCAGTAATAGTTTAGAAATAGCTCTACTTTATTGATGAATGAGTATGTTGTTTGAGTTACCCTCTTGAGTCATTTTGTCACATCTACAAGAAATTTCACTAGTTTATTGCTCTAGTGTTAACACTCATCTTGGAAAATGCTACCTCTAGTCTTGGATGTGTGAACTCATTGTATATATATATCATTTTTTGTCAACTTGGGTTAGTTTTTTTCTTTTGCAAAAATGTGAGGGCACTGTAACAACCTCCTTCTCCATTTGTTATACTTCAATCCCAGGTCAGAAAGTGTAAAATACCTGACAACCCAACCCTGATAGATCCCCGACAATTCCTCACACCACTCCACTTAGTGACCTCCTCCAACCTTCCCATGACCTCCGCACATAACCCAGAAAACTCCTCACACCACTCACACTTCAGACCCCCCCTAAAACTCTCCATGACAACCAATAAAACCTGTTCCTTGTTCCCCATTCCCTATTCCCCTACTTGAAAACCTCCGACAGCTTTCAGACCACATCCTACGAACTTAGTCCCTAATCTGGGAAAACCTCCGACAGCTTTCAGACCACATCCTACGAACTTAGTCCCTAATCTGACTACCCTAACAGTTGCCTAATCCGTCCTGTTCTTCTCCAACCACCTGCTGAATTATCCCCTTCCTTGTACGATCGTACGATTCCACCAAATACCATACCCATTTTAAAATGTAAAAAAAATAATTCATAGATTATTAATTTTTTTTATATATAAAAGAGATAAAATCGTAAAGTTAGTGTAAAAGATTGTATATATATATATATATATCAACCAGGAAAATGTTGGAATTAAAAAACCAAATCGAAAAAGTAGACCAAGAATGTAAAAATGCCCGACAATTACTCGAAAAGGAAAACGAAAAATTAATGATGAGCTGAGAGAAGAAATAAGGATTAGCAATGAGGCACTTAGACAAGAATTGACCCATAATCTTAATGAAAAAATTTCAGCGGAAGTTAGAATCGAATTGCGACAAGGAATAGATAATCTAAAGCAAGATCTTGAAGATGATATTTTCCAAGAACTCGGGGTTAACCTACAACGAGGTTTGGGGAACTTTAAACGAGAAATAAAAGATGATTTGCAACAAATCCTGGTTGTGATAACACAACATCAGGAAGAAAAGCATAATGATATTTTAAATTTGATAAAAGGCCAAGGACACCAACAAGCCACACAACCACAACCAAGTGACTGAAGCACATCTAACACATCACCACCACTGCCACCACCTCCCTACAATTAAAATTACCAATCTATATCACAATATCAACCCTTAATGATTTATCCTCCCAAAGCCAAAATAGA